>CAWUFW010023113.1:0-81946 GCA_963921515.1 Calotriton arnoldi | reverse complement strand
TCGTTCAGTTACATTATTGTCCAGTCTATAATCTCTTGAGTGACCAAATGAAAGAGCACCACACCAGGTATATATTCAAAATATATGTATTTATTGCTAAACACACCCCTCTAGTCTCTTTATGAGGCTAGAGTTCGAAGTACATAAGTTATAAGTTATTAAATCACAGTAATAGCACAAATACACGTTTGGGCCCTAGGGGCGTACCAAACCATATACCAATAAAGTGGTATGCGAACCACGACTGAACTAGACACTAGGCCTAGAGCCTCTAGAAGTGCTTGGACCACAAGGAACCACCCAAGGTAGTGACACAGGGGACCTACGGGAGACGCGTGCAGTGTAAATACACAACCGCGATACGCCGTTGACTTCTATGGAGAAAGTCGGGATCGGGAAAATAGAGAAAAGGGACACTTAAAAGAGGACTAGGACAAAACCCTTTGAGATCTAGGACTTTGAAGAGACTCTACCCACGGGAGCACCGGAGTACTCGTGTTACCTCACCCAGGGAAGCCGGGTGCATAGGTGCCTTTCGGGGTCGGGTTTCGTCGTCGATTCGAATGGCGATCTGCTGCAAAGTGCTGCTGGCGGCCAAGAGAAAAGTGTCCGGGTGGATCCAAGAGTGGATCGGAGTTCTGAAGAACCTGAAAGCAGAGGGGACAGAGTCTGGGTCACTAGCCAGTGACCAGGAAGGCGATGGACAGATGCCCACCGATGTCGAGTGCTTCAGGTGCGTTGACGGTCTTCTTGACTCTTCAGCCACGAGGTCCAGGAGGCGTTGTCGGCGACCAGGAGCAGGATTCGGGCTGGTACACAATGTTTGTCGAGTGCTGAGGTGTCGGCGACCAGATTGGACCCAACAAGCCTTGGCAACGGCAAGTCTCGGTGAAGAAGTAGATCGTCGATGGTGCAGACCAGCAAGGTCAGTGGAACTCACCCAGCGAGGGTAAGTGAGGGCAGGCCTGGAGCAACCAGGATGCCAAGTAAGAAAAGGATTGGCCTTCGTTAAGGGCTACTAGCCAACGGGCTAGCGACCGCGAAGGAGCCTCGTGACGCCGCACGTGGATCTGGCTTACAGGACACTCGTGGAGTGGGGGACAGTGATCTTCGGTGCAGGTGGTGCTGGAGGCTAGGGCTACTCAGAGCCCAAAGCACGACTTCTTGGGATACCCAGAAGAGGATGCACTTGCAAATGTGCTCGGTGTCAAGGGGTCATGGTCTCAAGTCACCCACGATAGCCACGGGCCTCAGCTTTGCTGGGGACTCAGGGTAGCCTCGGGGAAGTCTGAGAATCTACCTCTGGTGATGCGATGACTTCGGCGTCCGACGGGAGCTTCAGAAATGCGAACCGGACAGATGCTTCTTTGGTGCCTGCCAAGCAGGGGAGTCACTCCTTGACCCCAAGGGAGATTCTTCTGTCCTCTAATCGTGAGTAGAGCGTCGAAGGTCCAGGATTCAGTTTCAGAGTTTCGTCCAGGGATAATCTAAAGTCCTAAGGACTGGGTTCCTACCTTTATACTAAAGATAGGGGTTGGACTACTCTGTGGCCCCACCTATGGGTGGGTCAGGGTAGAGGGGTGGCTACACCCCTTTCCCTTTGTCCAGTTCGCGCCAAAGCAGGGGCTGCAAGCCCCTGATCCGGTTTGAACTGGGGTATGCACAGGGACACCAAATGTGCCCCCAGTGCAGGACTTCAAAGCACCCGAAAGTGCTCCCGCCCAGCCCCAATACACATTATCCTGTCTGGGGAGGTGGTCACACCTCCCTGGGACAGGAAACCTATTGTCCAGGCCTCCCCTGCCGGAGTTTCGTCCAGCAGCAGGAGGCCAGACTCGTGTCTGTGGCAGCAGCATCCATTTTGTGATGCCAGGGCTCTGGAAAGAAGTTACCGGACTAGTCAGAGTTAACATGTCTTTCCCTCTAGAAGGGTGGAATGCTACCCCCGCCGCCAGGATTGGCGGGGGGTAGTATTCCAAGATGTTTGACACCAAACACGACATGTTTAGGTGCAGCCATTCCAAAGTTAGCATTTTACCGCGAGGATATAATGCGCTTAAGAGTACATGGTCAGGCTGCACTACAAACAGCATCAGAGATGGTCTCCGAACGCTGCAGAGGGGCCCTGCTCATGCAGGGGCACCCTCTCACATAGGAACCACGCACTCTGCCTTTAGGATTGATAAGGCCTGCCTTAGGAGTGACTTATAGGTTTATATGTGTGTATGTATTTCGTGATATAGGTAACCTATATCACAGTAAGGGGTGCATGCACCACCTTACCCAGGCTGCAGTAGCAGACCTGTGGTGTCAGTTTGGATGGCCTTCCAGGGGTGGCATAATACATGCTGCAGCCCCTGGCAGGCCTCTGAGGTACCTATGCCCTTGGTACATAGTATACCATATACTAGGGACTTATAAGGGCACTCCAGATCCCAATCAGTGATGTGCCTAAGGCACATGGAAACCATTTTAGAGAGGAAGCAGCTAGGCTGGGGTTCTGATTAGCAGGGCCCCAGCCAGACTAATGTCGAAAAACAGTGAAGCATCAGCAAAAAGTGGGGGTACCCATGTGAAGCAGATCATACTCTCCTACACCCTGTGTCACTACCTTGGGTGGTTCCTTGTGGTCCAAGCACTTCTAGAGGCTCTAGGCCTAGTGTCTAGTTCAGTCGTGGTTCACATACCACTTTATTGGTATATGGTTTGGTACGCCCCTAGGGCCCAAACGTGTATTTGTGCTATTACTGTGATTTAATAACTTCTAACTTATGTACTTCGAACTCTAGCCTCATAAAGAGACTAGAGGGGTGTGTTTAGCAATAAATACATATATTTTGAATATATACCTGGTGTGGTGCTCTTTCATTTGATCACTCAAGAGATTATAGACTGGTAAAACAACCTGCTTTACATTCCTTCAAGACTTAGCCTGAAGGCTGCTCTCCATAGCTACCACTAGGATAGCTTTCAATAAGGTTGTCTTTAACCTATCTCCAATAAGGGGTTGTTTGGACTGGTGCAAGGTGCCCACTATAATTAGTGGACAGCATATGCCAGGCCAACTTCTCACACTGATAATTACAAGGTCTTGAAGAGTGCTCTTATTGATGGGTTTGGCCTAACCACTGAACAGTACAGGTTGAAGTTCAGAGACACCCAAAAGCACAGACTCAAGACTGGGTTGATTTTGTAGATTGTGCTACAAAGGCTCTGGAAGGTTGGATCCATGGCAACAAAGTGCATGACTTTTTAGGATTGTACAATTTGATTATGAGGGAGCAGATCCTTAATAATTGTCAAAACCAGCTTTTGCACCAGTATCTGGTGGACTCTGATCTGACCTCTCCCCAAGAATTGGGAAAGAAGGCAGACAAATGGGTCAGAACCAGAGTAAAAACTAGAAATCAGGGTGGTGACCAGAAGAAAGATTCTACTAAGTCCCAAGAGAAAGGTGGGGATAAATCTAAGGATAAGTCCCCTACAGGGCCCCAAAATTCCTCTTCTGGGGGTGGGTCCCAAACTCCTTCCTCTCCTGAAAAGAAACCATATTGCCATGTCTGTAAAAAGCCTGGGCACTGGAAAACTGATCCCAGTTGCCCCAGGATTGGCAATAAAGAAAATGTTCCTCCCACAACTACTACCACCCCTCCTGGTACTACCAGTAGTAATCCTCCAGTTGGGAGTAGTGCACCCAAAACGTTGGGTGCTTTTGCAAGAGGAACAGAGGTGAGCCCTAGTTTAGACAGGGACCCCTCAACAGACTCCTCTGACTCTGATGGTGGTATAGGATTTGCCACCTTTACCATGGGTCCCACAGCGTTGGGCAGGTACAGATTGGAGCCAATAATTAATGGTCAGAAAGCTGTGGCATTTAGGGACACAGGGGCTAGTGTCACCATGGTGGCAGGGAAACTAGTCCCCCCTCACCAGTTTTTACCTGAGTTTAAGTACCAGGTGACCAACATTGATGGTGTCAGAACAGATCACCCCATGGCCATAGTCAATCTCAGCTGGGAGGGGGTCACAGGCCCAAAGAGAGTGGCAGTGTCCCCCACCTTACCTGTAGATTGCCTGATGGGCAATGATTTGGAAATTTCATCCTGGGCTGAAGTTGAACACCAAACCCATCTTAGGATGTTGGGCATCCCTGTAAATGTTAGTGGGGCTGTGATGGCCACAGCCCCAGCCCAAGAATTTGGAGAGATGGAGCCTGAAAGAATGGCCCACTCTCCCCCAAAAGAGAGCACCAGGGTTGAAGAAAAGTCTTCTTCCCCCAGACAGTAGGTAAGGGTCAGCCTCCTCAGGGAACTGACCCTACCCCTAGTGAAGGAACTGCCACAGAGGTAGTCAGGCCTGGCCTGACCACCCCCTGATGGCAGAGGACCCTTCCAAGGTGGTACCCAGTCTGGAGCAGGTAACCTGCCCCTCTCTACCCTGCCTCAGTCAGCCCAGGGCTGCAGAGGTCAGGGAGGTCAGTGGACCCCCAGGGCCCCCTGTCCAGAGGAACCCCCCATCAGCAGATTAGGGGCACCCAGTCTAGTAGCCCTAGCCAGGTGAAAATTCCTCTACACACTGAGGGATCCCCCATACCTCTATGTAGGGACCTCCCCCAGAAGGACTCTGGTAGGCAAGGGCAAACCTGGGACCAGAAGGTTCCAAACCTGCCATGTCCCTCCAGTAGTCCATCCAAAGGGACCCAACCCCCGGCTGTAGGCAGCCAAAGGTTGACCCTTAGAGCAAAGTGCAACTCAGTCATGGAAAGACAGGCATACATGGTGACCAGTGATCTGAGGAAGCTGAGGCCAACATTCCTAGGGCCTCACTTCTCTACCCAGACACCTCACCAGCCTTGTACTTTACCTAAGCACACCACAGGTAGTGAACCCCCATGGTGGAGACCCTCTCATACCCTTAGGGTGAGGGATTGCTTAGTGGACCATAAGACAGGGGGCAACCATGCTAGTGCAGGTGCTTCCTTATATGACCACTTAGTCAATGAAGGCTCAACTGGCCAAGGTTAGCCTTATCTCCTTTCGTTTGGGGGGGTTATGTAGGAAGGTGGAATCTGACTATATGGTTGCCCCCACTTTTTTTATGGTGTTTTGCTGGTTTATGACTTAGTTGGACTGGGATCCTGCTATTCAGGGCCCCAGTCTATCTGCTTTCTCTGTAAAATGGTTTCCATGTGCCTTAGGCACATCACTGATTGGGATCTGGAGTGCCCTTATAAGTCCCTAGTATATGGTATACTATGTACCAAAGGCATAGGTAACTCAGAGGCCTGCCAGGGGCTGCAGCATGTATTATGCCACCCCTGGAAGGCCATCCAAACTGACACCACAGGTCTGCTACTGCAGCCTGGGTAAGGTGGTGCATGCACCCCTTCCTGTGATATAGGCTACCTATATCACTAAATACATACACACATATAAACCTATAAGTCACTCCTAAGGCAGGCCTTATCAATCCTAAAGGCAGAGTGCATGGTTCCTATGTGAGAGGGTGCCCCTGCATGAGCAGGGCCCCTCTGCAGTGTTCGGAGACCATCTCTGATGCTGTTTGTAGTGCAGCCTGACCATATACTCTTAAGCGCATTATATCCTCGCGGTAAAATGCTAACTTTGGAATGGCTGCACCTAAACATGTCGTGTTTGGTGTCAAACATCTTGGAATACTACCCCCGCCAATCCTGGCGGCGGGGGTAGCATTCCACCCTTCTAGAGGGAAAGACATGTTAACTCTGACTAGTCCGGTAACTTCTTTCCAAAGCCCTGGCATCACAAAATGGATGCTGCTGCCACAGACACGAGTCTGGCCTCCTGCTGCTGGACGAAACTCCGGCAGGGGAGGCCTGGACAATAGGTTTCCTGTCCCAGGGAGGTGTGACCACCTCCCCAGACAGGATAATGTGTATTGGGGCTGGGCGGGAGCACTTTCGGGTGCTTTGAAGTCCTGCACTGGGGGCACATTTGGTGTCCCTGTGCATACCCCAGTTCAAACCGGACCAGGGGCTTGCAGCCCCTGCTTTGGCGCGAACTGGACAAAGGGAAAGGGGTGTAGCCACCCCTCTGCCCTGACCCACCCATAGGTGGGGCCACAGAGTAGTCCAACCCCTATCTTTAGTATAAAGGTAGGAACCCAGTCCTTAGGACTTTAGATTATCCCTGGACGAAACTCTGTAACTGAATCCTGGACCTTCGACGCTCTACTCACGATTAGAGGACAGAAGAATCTCCCTTGGGGTCAAGGAGTGACTCCCCTGCTTGGCAGGCACCAAAGAAGCATCTGTCCGGTTCGCATTTCTGAAGCTCCCGTCGGACGCCGAAGTCATCGCATCACCAGAGGTGGATTCTCAGACTTCTCCGAGGCTACCCTGAGTCCCCAGCAAAGCTGAGGCCCGTGGCTATCGTGGGTGACTTGAGACCGTGACCCCTGGACACCGAGCACATTTGCAAGTGCATCCTCTTCTGGGTATCCCAAGAAGTCGTGCTTTGGACTCCGAGTAGCCCTAGCCTCCAGCACTACCTGCACCGAAGATCACTGGCCCCCACTCTACGAGTGTCCTGTAAGCCAGATCCACGTGCGGCGTCACGAGGCTCCTTCGCGGTCGCTAGCCCGTTGGCTAGTAGCCCTTAACGAAGGCCAATCCTTTTCTTACTTGGCATCCTGGTTGCTCCAGGGCTGCCCTCACTTACCCTCACTGGGTGAGTTCCACAGCCCTTGCTGGTCTGCATCATCGACGATCTACATCTTCACCGAGACTTGCCGTTGCCAAGGCTTGTTGGGTCCAATCCGGTCGCCGACACCTCAGCACTCGACAGACATCGTGTACCAGCCCGAATCCTGCTCCTGGTCGCCGACAACGCCTCCTGGACCTCGTGGCTGAAGAGTCAAGAAGACTGTCAATGCACCTGAAGCACTCGACATCGGTGGGCATCTGTCCATCGCCTTCCTGGTCACTGGCTAGTGACCCAGACTCTGTCCCCTCTGCTTTCAGGTTCTTCAGAACTCCGATCCACTCTTGGATCCACCCGGACACTTTTCTCTTGGCCGCCAGCAGCACTTTGCAGCAGATCGCCATTCGAATCGACGACGAAACCCGACCCCGAAAGGCACCTATGCACCCGGCTTCCCTGGGTGAGGTAACACGAGTACTCCGGTGCTCCCGTGGGTAGAGACTCTTCAAAGTCCTAGATCTCAAAGGGTTTTGTCCTAGTCCTCTTTTAAGTGTCCCTTTTCTCTAATTTCCCGATCCCGACTTTCTCCATAGAAGTCAACGGCGTATCGCGGTTGTGTATTTACACTGCACGCGTCTCCCGTGGGTCCCCTGTGTCACTACCTTGGGTGGTTCCTTGTGGTCCAAGCACTTCTAGAGGCTCTAGGCCTAGTGTCTAGTTCAGTCGTGGTTCGCATACCACTTTATTGGTATATGGTTTGGTACGCCCCTAGGGCCCAAACGTGTATTTGTGCTATTACTGTGATTTAATAACTTCTAACTTATGTACTTCGAACTCTAGCCTCATAAAGAGACTAGAGGGGTGTGTTTAGCAATAAATACATATATTTTGAATATATACCTGGCGTGGTGCTCTTTCATTTGATCACTCAAGAGATTATAGACTGGTAAAACAAGCTGCTTTACATTCCTTCAAGACTTAGCCTGAAGGCTACTCTCCATAGCTACCACTAGGATAGCTTTCAATAAGGTTGTCTTTAACCTATCTCCAATAAGGGGTTGTTTGGACTGGTGCAAGGTGCCCACTATAATTAGTGGACAGCATATGCCAGGCCAACTTCTCACACTGATAATTACAAGGTCTTGAAGAGTGCTCTTATTGATGGGTTTGGCCTAACCACTGAACAGTACAGGTTGAAGTTCAGAGACACCCAAAAAGCACAGACTCAAGACTGGGTTGATTTTGTAGATTGTGCTACAAAGGCTCTGGAAGGTTGGATCCATGGCAACAAAGTGCATGACTTTTTAGGATTGTACAATTTGATTATGAGGGAGCAGATCCTTAATAATTGTCAAAACCAGCTTTTGCACCAGTATCTGGTGGACTCTGATCTGACCTCTCCCCAAGAATTGGGAAAGAAGGCAGACAAATGGGTCAGAACCAGAGTAAAAACTAGAAATCAGGGTGGTGACCAGAAGAAAGATTCTACTAAGTCCCAAGAGAAAGGTGGGGATAAATCTAAGGATAAGTCCCCTACAGGGCCCCAAAATTCCTCTTCTGGGGGTGGGTCCCAAACTCCTTCCTCTCCTGAAAAGAAACCATATTGCCATGTCTGTAAAAAGCCTGGGCACTGGAAAACTGATCCCAGTTGCCCCAGGATTGGCAATAAAGAAAATGTTCCTCCCACAACTACTACCACCCCTCCTGGTACTACCAGTAGTAATCCTCCAGTTGGGAGTAGTGCACCCAAAAGTTGGGTGCTTTTGCAAGAGGAACAGAGGTGAGCCCTAGTTTAGACAGGGACCCCTCAACAGACTCCTCTGACTCTGATGGTGGTATAGGATTTGCCACCTTTACCATGGGTCCCACAGCGTTGGGCAGGTACAGATTGGAGCCAATAATTAATGGTCAGAAAGCTGTGGCATTTAGGGACACAGGGGCTAGTGTCACCATGGTGGCAGGGAAACTAGTCCCCCTCACCAGTTTTTACCTGAGTTTAAGTACCAGGTGACCAACATTGATGGTGTCAGAACAGATCACCCCATGGCCATAGTCAATCTCAGCTGGGAGGGGGTCACAGGCCCAAAGAGAGTGGCAGTGTCCCCCACCTTACCTGTAGATTGCCTGATGGGCAATGATTTGGAAATTTCAGCCTGGGCTGAAGTTGAACACCAAACCCATCTTAGGATGTTGGGCGTCCCTGTAAGGTTAGTGGGGCTGTGATGGCCACAGCCCCAGCCCAAGAATTTGGAGAGATGGAGCCTGAAAGAATGGCCCACTCTCCCCAAAAGAGAGCACAAGGGTTGAAGAAAAGTCTTCTTCCCCCAGACAGTAGGTAAGGGTCAGCCTCCTCAGGGAACTGACCCTACCCCTAGTGAAGGAACTGCCACAGAGGTAGTCAGGCCTGGCCTGGCCACACCCCTGATGGCAGAGGACCCTTCCAAGGTGGTACCCAGTCTGGAGCAGGTAACCTGCCCCTCTCTACCCTGCCTCAGTCAGCCCAGGGATGCAGAGGTCAGGGAGGTCAGTGGACCCCCAGGGCCCCCTGTCCAGAGGAAGCCCCCATCAGCAGATTAGGGGCACCCAGTCTAGTAGCCCTAGCCAGGTGAAAACTCCTCTACACACTGAGGGATCCCCCATGCCTTTATGTAGGGACCTCCCCCAGAAGGACTCTGGTAGGCAAGGGCAAACCTGGGACCTGAAGGTTCCAAACCTGCCCTGTCCCTCCAGTAGTCCATCCAAAGGGACCCAACCCCCAGCTGTAGGCAGCCAAAGGTTGACCCTTAGAGCAAAGTGCAACTCAGTCATGGAAAGACAGGCATACATGGTGACCAGTGATCTGAGGAAGCTGAGGCCAACATTCCTAGTGCCTCACTTCCCTACTCAGACACCTCACCAGCCTTGTACTTTACCTAAGCACACCACAGGTAGTGATTCCCCATGGTGGAGACCCTCTCATACCCTTAGGGTGAGGGATTGCTTAGTGGACCATAAGACAGGGGGCAACCATGCTAGTGCAGGTGCTTCCTTATATGACCACTTAGTCAATGAAGGCTCAACTGGCCAAGGTTAGCCTTATCTCCTTTCGTTTGGGGGGTTATGTAGGAAGGTGGAATCTGACTATATGGTTGCCCCCACTTTTTTTACGGTGTTTTGCTGGTTTATGACTTAGTTGGACTGGGATCCTGCTATTCAGGGCCCCAGTCTATCTGCTTTCTCTGTAAAAGGTTTCCATGTGCCTTAGGCACATCTCTGATTGGAATCTGGAGTGCCCTTATAAGTCCCTAGTATATGGTATACTATGTACCAAGGGCATAGGTACCTCAGAGGCCTGCCAGGGGCTGCAGCATGTATTATGCCACCCCTGGAAGGCCATCCAAACTGACACCACAGGTCTGCTACTGCAGCCTGGGTAAGGTGGTGCATGCACCCCTTACTGTGATATAGGTTACCTATATCACTAAATACATACACACATATAAACCTATAAGTCACTCCTAAGGCAGGCCTTATCAATCCTAAAGGCAGAGTGCGTGGTTCCTATGTGAGAGGGTGCCCCTGCATGAGCAGGGCCCCTCTGCAGCGTTCGGAGACCATCTCTGATGCTGTTTGTAGTGCAGCCTGACCATGTACTCTTAAGCGCATTATATCCTCGCGGTAAAATGCTAACTTTGCAATGGCTGCACCTAAACATGTCGTGTTTGGTGTCAAACATCTTGGAATACTACCCCCCCGCCAATTCTGGCGGCGGGGGTAGCATTCCACCCTTCTAGAGGGAAATACATGTTAACTCTGACTAGTCCGGTAACTTCTTTCCAGAGCCCTGGCATCACAAAATGGATGCTGCTGCCACAGACACGAGTCTGGCCTCCTGCTGCTGGACGAAACTCCGGCAGGGGAGGCCTGGACAATAGGTTTCCTGTCCCAGGGAGGTGTGACCACCTCCCCAGACAGGATAATGTGTATTGGGGCTGGGCGGGAGCACTTTCGGGTGCTTTGAAGTCCTGCACTGGGGCACATTTGGTGTCCCTGTGCATACCCCAGTTCAAACCGGATCAGGGGCTTGCAGCCCCTGCTTTGGCGCGAACTGGACAAAGGGAAAGGGTGTAGCCACCCTCTGCCCTGACCCCCCATAGGTGGGGCCACAGAGTAGTCCAACCCCTATCTTTAGTATAAAGATAGGAACCCAGTCCTTAGGACTTTAGATTATCCCTGGACGAAACTCTGAAACTGAATCCTGGACCTTCGACGCTCTACTCACGATTAGAGGACAGAAGAATCTCCCTTGGGGTCAAGGAGTGACTCCCCTGCTTGGCAGGCACCAAAGAAGCATCTGTCCGGTTCGCATTTCTGAAGCTCCCGTCAGACGCCGAAGTCATCGCATCACCAGAGGTGGATTCTCATACTTCCCCGAGGCTACCCTGAGTCCCCAGCAAAGCTGAGGCCCGTGGCTATCGTGGGTGACTTGAGACCATGACCCCTGGACACCGAGCACATTTGCAAGTGCATCCTCTTCTGGGTCTCCCAAGAAGTCGTGCTTTGGGCTCCGAGTAGCCCTAGCCTCCAGCACCACCTGCACCGAAGATCACTGGCCCCCACTCCACGAGTGTCCTGTAAGCCAGATCCACGTGCGGCGTCACGAGGCTCCTTTGCGGTCGCTAGCCCGTTGGCTAGTAGCCCTTAACGAAGGCCAATCTTTTTCTAGCTTGGCATCCTGGTTGCTCCAGGCCTGCCCTCACTTACCTTCGCTGGGTGAGTTCCCCAGACCTTGCTGGTCTGCACCATCGACGATCTTCCTTTGCATCGAGACTTGCCGTTGCCAAGGCTTGTTGGGTCCAATCCGGTCGCCGACACCTCAGCACTCGACAGACATCGTGTACCAGCCCGAATCCTGCTCCTGGTCGCCGACAACGCCTCCTGGACCTCGTGGCTGAAGAGTCAAGACGACCGTCAACGCACCTGAAGCACTCGACATCGGTGGGCATCTGTCCATCGCCTTCCTGGTCACTGGCTAGTGACCCAGACTCTGTCCCCTCTGCTTTCAGGTTCTTCAGAACTCCGATCCACTCTTGGATCCACCCGGACACTTTCCACTTGGACGCCAGCAGCACTTTGCAGCAGATCGCCATTCAAATCGACGACGAAACCCGACCCCGAAAGGCACCTATGCACCCGGCTTCCCTGGGGGAGGTAACACGAGTACTCCGGTGCTCCCGTGGGTAGAGACTCTTCAAAGTCCTAGATCTCAAAGGGTTTGGTCCAAGTCCTCTTTTAAGTGTCCCTTTTCTCTAATTTCCCGATCACGACTTTCTCCATAGAAGTCAACGGCGTATCGCGGTTGTGTATTTACACTGCACGCGTCTCCCGTGGGTCCCCTGTGTCACTACCTTGGGTGGTTCCTTGTGGTCCAAGCACTTCTAGAGGCTCTAGGCCTAGTGTCTAGTTCAGTCGTGGTTCTTATACCACTTTATTGGTATATGGTTTGGTAAGCCCCTAGGGCCCAAACGTGTATTTGTGCTATTACTGTGTTTAAATAACTTCTAACTTATGTACTTCGAACTCTAGCCTCATAAAGAGACTAGAGGGGTGTGTTTAGCAATAAATACATATATTTTGAATATATACCTGGTGTAGTGCTCTTTCATTTGATCACTCAAGAGATTATAGACTGGTAAAACAAGCTGCTTTACATTCCTTCAAGACTTAGCCTGAAGGCTGCTCTCCATAGCTACCACTAGGATAGCTTTCAATAAGGTTGTCTTTAACCTATCTCCAATAAGGGGTTGTTTGGACTGGTGCAAGGTGCCCACTATAATTAGTGGACAGCATATACCAGGCCAACTTCTCACATACAGTTCATGTAAAATGTTTCTATACCAGGTTAAAGTGTTAAGGCTGTTTCACTGTGCATACTCCAAACCCTTAGTGGTATTCACTCTTAAATACGCGTATAAAACGTTCTACACTGTATTTAAAATGGCAGAATTGTTCACATTAAGCACCCTACCAACCCTCCTTAAACATTAATTAAAACATTGTAAACACCTTCATGCCTTGCGTTAAACACCCTTTAAAAATGCAACGCTGTTCATTTATATACAGGCATCAACATATTAAATAAGCCCATACACTCTTAAGCCTGTAACACAGCCCCTTATTTACGTACCTCCATTAATGTGTAGCAGGCCGCGTCGATCTGGGAGAAGCTGCTCTGGTCCATTGATGGGTTTAAACTTTGGGGCTGATGGGCCGGTGCAGCAAAGGTCGCTCCTAATGGGTTTTTGAATGGCTGATTGTGTCGGCGCTCTAAAGTATGGTTTTTATACCTGGCAGGGCATGATAATTGGAAGGAGGACCCTTTACGGAGGGGAGTGTTTAGAATCTTGTAGTACGTGTCATTATTGGTAATAGAGCATTGTAGTGAGGGTCAATATTGGGACCGTTTTCTGACCAGCGCCCTGCTTTGTTAGATGGCTCTTTGACCTTTGACATCTGATAATTAAACCTAGGGCCTGTTGGGGGATGCGCTCCTGGGAAGGATGGTCGGATGTTTTATAAAGAACCCCTGTACTCTACAATTTAAGATGCGTGGGAAGCTTGGGACTGGCTGATTAGTTTTGCCTGTTCTTAACGGTGCTCTGGCAGGGTAACTGGCCTTTTGTTCTTGTGTTTTCACGTTGTGACTTGTGAGCCTAATGGGTAGTTTTCTGCCCCCAGCTACGACGGGGATGCATTTCAAAATGCAGCATCTGCTTCTAAAGAAAGACCCTTTTAAAAAAAACTCTGTCTAACACCGTAAACCCTTGTGTTAGACAGCCCCAGATGTCCCGGGGCTGGTGGGGGCTTAGGGATGCCTGCTCAGACGGCAACTGCCAGCACCGCGGCCCTCGGTTTTAAACAGACACACACACATGTCACTTTTGGGGACACACATGTCACTTTTAAGGACACGGCGAAGGGATGGGGGACCTGTCACTTTTAAGGACACACGTCACTTTTAAGGACACAGCGTGGGGAGGGGGGACCTGTCACTTTTAAGGACACACGTCACTTTTAAGGACACAGCGAGGGGAGGGGGGACCTGTCACTTTTAAGGACACACGTCACTTTTGGGGACACAGCGAGGGGCGGGGGACCGGAGGGGGGCCTGTCACTTTTAAGGACATGAATGGTGATGAATGGTATCCGCTTATACTACTCAACTCCCAGACTGCAAAAGCTTGGCTTTGCTATCTCCCTTAGCCAGACGTTCACCTTTTCAGATGTACTCCTCTACTGGCCCATGCAGTCACTTTGTTCAGGCCCTCCCTGATGCAATTGCCAGTTGGGCAATCAATAAACCAAATTTTACTATACTGTGTAACTTTAATATTCACTTGGAAGATCCAATAGGGCCGCAAGCCTCTGGGCTTTTGCAAGCTCTCTCCACTATACAAATGTCTCAAAAAGTGTCTGCTCCTACACATGAGAAAGGTCATCTGCTCGGCCCTATTTTTACATATGAGCCAAACCTTAAGGTGCTGCATCCACTTCCGGTAGTGTGGTCAGACCACTTAATGATTCCTATGACCCTGAACTTTGTGAGTGTCAGTATTCCCCCTAGCTCAATCACCCGGAGAGACCGCAGTTGGTCAAAACAGTGTAAAGTGGAAACACATGCTCAGCGAAGCGATACTGGATCTGTGTATGGGTCCTCAAGCTGCATACGACAAGGTCATCCAATGGATCACACACTCACTGGAACTAGTTATTCTCACAAAAATCCTTACTCGATGTGCCAAAAACAAATCTGCACCTTGGTATACCCCCCACATCCTGACGCTAAAAAAAAAGTGCAAAAAAGCAAAAAGGAAGTGGAGGAAAGATTATGGAGAACCAAGCATACTATTTTACCGAGAATCCCTTAGGAGATATCACTCCGAAAATTAAAAATGACCAAAGCGGTCTATTATGAAACTAAAATAATCTGCGCATCTGATTCCCTGCGAGAAATGTTCCACATTGTGAAATCTTTGATGGAGCCCACGTCACTTAGCCCCACTCCTGAATCAACAGAATCTCGATGCAATGATTTTGCAAGATTTTTCTTTAAAAAAATCTCTGACATTTATTCAGCACTCCACGAGTCAGACAGAGACTCAAGACCCTTTTCGATTAATGATAAACAGGAAAGGGAGAAAAGTGGCCTCACAGACTTTCCCAGTCTCACTCCGGACTGTTTTGCAAGTTTAGTTAGCAAAGTCAAATCAGGTTCCCTGCTTGACCCCGCTCCGAAGAAAGTGGCTGAATTTATTTTTCCAGTTATGCTAGAGCTGACAAATCTTTCCCATGCAAAGGGAATTGTACCCCCTGCATGGTAACATGCTGTGATAAAAACACTCATCAAAAAACCCAACCTGGATCCTCTCTGTCTAGGAAATTATAGACTCATCTAGCTACTCTCTGGCCTGAGTAAAGTACTAGAGAAGCATGTAAATCAGCACCTTTCGGATTTCCTAGAAACAAATAATGTTCTGCACCTCACACCGATGGGGTTTTGCCTTAAACACAGCACGGAAACCGCCCTTCTGGCAGTAGTGGAGGAATCAAAATTGCTGCTCAATGGAGGAGGTGCGTCTGTCATCATACTCCTCGACCTTAGCGCAGCATTGGACATGTTGAAGCATGACATCCTCATCGAAGGAACCAACAGCATTGGTGCCACAGTACTTGCTTTAGAGTGGCTGATCTCTTTTTTGAAGGACAGAACTTCTCTGGTCTTTGATAAATCCTGTACACTGGACACTTTCCCTTTGAACGGTGGGGTGCTGCAGGGCTCGTCACTGAGCCCTACATGCTTTAATGTATACATGCACCCACTTGCAGATATTGTGTTGTCTTACAGTATATCTATTGTTTCGTATGCCGATGACACCCAACTGGTGTTCTCTCTTACTCCTGGACATGATCCTCAATCCCCCTCATTGGGACTGTATCTGGAGAGAGTAGCACGTTGGATGGCCAAATCCTGCCTCAAATTAAACGGGGCTAAAACGGAGCTCATGGTAATAGGTAACAACATTAACTCCCCATCTAAGGCTAGGCTGGCCAGATCGCCTAGGCATGCTCCCTGCCCCAAGGTGGTTCTTAAAAGTCTGGGGGTTTTGTTGGAGGAATCCTTGTCTATGGAAGTCCAAGCTACCAAACTCGCAGCCAGCTGTTATGGCATTCTAAGAAAGCTTTGCAAAATCTTACATCTGCTTCCCCTCATTTCCGGAAGTCTGGTAGTCCAGACATTAATTCTTTCCCACCTGGAAAGCTGTTACGAAAAAACTCCAAGTTGTGCAAAATGTCGCAGCCCAAGTATTGCTTAATGTACCCAGACGCATCTCAACCTGGCGGGATTTGGCTACTCTCCACTTGCTACCAGTTGAGCAGAGGGTTAAATTCAAAGCCAAAAAAATCTTTAGTGGGAGGGCAACATACTATCCATTCATTCACATGTCCATGATTTTTTAGCTATAATCATTTAAGATCCAAAAATTCATAATCCGAGTCTTTCTTTGTGTTAGGAATTATTCTCCAAGCGTTGGAATTTTTCTTCAAAATATTCTTTAATATAACCCAGTTTCCAATCATTTTTTGGGAGACCCAGCTAACGAGTTTCATCCCTTATATGGACGTCATCAGGGCAATAAATATTTCATCAATTTCAACCAATAAAGAAATGCAAAGTTGCTCTTGTCTTGGGCAAAGAAACGCTCCCACTTTCCGTTCAAATTTGAAAAGACTCTGATTCTGAATTTTGGATCTTAAATGATTACAGCTAAAAAATCATGGACATGTGAAGAATTAATTGATAGCATGTTGCCTAGGCCTGGGCGGAAAACTACGCTACGCTCGCGTAGTTTGCGTAGATTGCGCAACTACGCGCTACGCGAATTGCACGTAGCACAGTGCAAAAACGCGTAGCGTAGCGGGCATTTTTTGCTTGCTCGCGGTCCTCAACGTCAAGTTGGCGACCGCGAGCGAGCAAAATGACCTCCCGGCGAGACTTTTTCCTCGTTCGCGATCAGCAACATCAAGTTGCTGATCGCGAGCGTGGAAAATAAACCTCCTGGCGAGATTCTCAACGCGGGGAGGTCAGGTTTCTCATTGCGAGTGGTCGCGTATGTTCGCGACCGCTCGCGATGAGAAACTACCAGTCCGCGTTGAGAAAACTGCCGCTCGAGTACAAATCAACTCGAGCGGCAGAAAACGACCGCTTGCACTGTGCAAGATGCCGTTTGAAATGATTGCACAGTGCGGACAAGCATCCGGCACTGTGCAATCATTGTGAACTGCATTTCCTACCGCACTACGCAGTTCGCGTAGTGCTACGCGTAGCTCGCGTAGTGCACTTCGCGTAGCTACGCGTAGCGCTACTACGCGAACTACGCCCAGGGTTAATGTTGCCCTCCCCCTAAAGAGCTTTTTAATTTGATTTGAGTTTTGTGGGTTGTTGAAACCCTGGGAGTAAGCACAAGGTACATAAGAATTTTGGAACACTGACCAGTGCAGTCTGGAGAACTACTACTGCCATTCATTTGAATTTAAATTCAAAGCCCTTGGCATAGCACACAGAGCTCTGCTAACTAAAGGCCCTTCCATCCTACGACCTTTGATTTCACCTTACAGTTCAAACAGAACCCTTAGATCCACCAATGCCCATTTAACTATGGTTCCATTTATTCGAAGATCAAGAAACGGAGGGCCTTCTTTCTATGTGGCCAAACTATGGAACACCCTCCCCCATAAAACGCTGCTTACTGACAATGAACTGATGTTTCAGAAAATCCTAAAATCCTGGCTTTTCGACAAATAAACCTTCTTGTACGTAGTGGTGTATGCTATGTTGAGTTGCCTGCGCTATAAATGTGCGTAGAATAGAATAGAATCCCCTTTGGTACAGTGGCTGTTAGTATTACCCAAAGCTGTTTGTGGACATGTAACTGGTGATTGAAAGAAGGCGGTGGATGCTGTCTACAGAAAGAATGAGGCATGTAACTAAAACAAGGTTGCCGAAACCTTTGTATTGAAGCAATATAACAGAAAACAATGGTTCATAAAACTGAAACTCAAATTTGCATGAATCAACAATTTACATTCAATGAAAAGCAATGAGTTATATCTGGAGTGAAACACTGAAGAAGGAACACAGAGGCATCGGAAATGATTATGAGAATATATTTAAATTATTTTGACTACAAATGGCATGAAATCGGGTTCATTGTGAATGATGCAGTGCGCTGTTTGAAAAGTGAAAAAAACCCTATAAATGTTGCAGAAAAATGAGAAGGGCAAAAATTAGCTCCTTCGTTTGTAAAAAAGTGGGTATACGATTCCTTAGAGTAAAAATGTACTAACAGACCAATGCCTGGGATGGAGCAAGGGGTTAAGGGGAAAGACAATACACACATTTATGGGGATCCACTGTGTATCTGTCAACATGTTTCAGCCTGTTTATTCGCCCCTATGGGTCGGGCGATCTTCCTCAGGACTAAGATCCCACACTTGAACCTAAAAACCCCTTGTTGTGAATCAGTATAAAGTGAGTGGAGGTATATTACGCGGTGACCTTACTTGTCACTCCTTGTAACCACACTTGGATTTTCCTGAAATGACAAACATACAAATAAAATCTTGTTGTTCTTCCATCTAAGGGTGCAAATGTGTATACATTCTGCATCGCAGCCATATTGTCACTGGTTCAATGCTTATCAACTAGGATAATGCCTAGTGTGTTAACCATTACAAAGTGCCTGCACTTTTCTATTTGCAAACACCCCATCACCAAACTTACACCACTTCAAGGTGAGGATCAAAGGAAAACTAAGTAGAACAAGAACTTGGTTGCTTACCCTGTTATATTAGTACATTCTCTGAAACCGAGGTAAGAGTGGGAGCATCTCCCTGTAGTCACACACTGTTATCCGGAGTAAAAACATACTAATCACAACACCATAACAATGAATATTTTCCCTTCATGACATATTATATCTGCGTGTTAAGTTTCAATCATGCCCTGCTTGTCTACCTGTCGATAAATACACAGAAACCAGGCTGATCCTGCCATACAACAATACTTGAGAAGGGTTACCTTATTTTATTGGATCCTATTACTATCCACAAGACAGAATGTTGCGTTGCCACTGTCTCACTCGGGTGTAGGATTGTTCACCCAGGTAAATCGGTGAAAATCACTGTGCCCTTGTGGGAAATATTTTAAGGTCCTCACCCACAGGTACCACCTATGGCTTGCTTCATCATCTGACCCTCGTCCTGCTCTCCTAGTATGGGGGAACTGGCTCAACATGTTTGTAGGTGGAGTTCCTTGGCTATGTGGTTTTAGGGATTGTGAGAAGAAATTAAAATTGCCTGCCGGATCATACCACTTTTTTTATGGTTGGTCCATTGGCAAGGTTAAAAACAGTGCGATGTCATAGGGAGTAGTGACCCTATACATCTGAGGTCCACATGTTTTAGCTGTTAGAATCGTCCGTGTGGGTCGGTCTGCTTTCTTCAGGACCTTATTTTTGCACTAATCCCTATAAGTGTAACTGGCCTTGATTGCCGTGTATATCTGTCTTTTTAAAAAAGTTTTTAAGAAAGGCATGCATGCAAATCATACAGACCCGTATTTTGGACTTTTTCCTTTTTGTATTGGTCTGAGTGGCCTATTTAGTCAATAAGGCTTCATAGGGTTAATTTGGGGTGGAGCGCCCGCGTCTTTACCTATTTGGCTCCCCGCACCCTGCGTCGTGTCGTAGCCAGCACACAAAGCAGCATTCACTCCATGAGACAGCACCCATGTAACCCCGCTGTATCAATTATATCACGCGGGTCATGCGGGTGTCAGAGCTCTACATTATTAATGGGCCGAAATGTTCATGAGTAGTGCCCATAGTCTGATATGCATCATGTGGTAACCCCACAACGCGGTTCAACGCTTCTTGTAAATGGCCCGACATGCCACAACTATAAGTAATTCACAACTTCATTTTAAATGGACGGAGTGCTCGCGAATAACGCCCGTCTACCCTATAAGTTGGGTAATCACCTGAAGGCATGATCGGTGCGCTTTGTAAATAGCCCATCACGCCGCCAGTATAAGTACTCACTGTCCCCAATGAGTACAATCCAAGTGGGGACCCGCCTTTCAAACGCTGGAACACTTACATCAACAAGGGAAGGACGCCACTCTACCTTGCCACTCGCTGCCTTCCTTAGTCTGGAGTTCATTTCGAACCACGCCCCTAAGGTAGTGCATCCATGAAGCGCTACTGTTCCAAGACACACACTCACCCATGGGCTCGACTGTGCTGGCCCCTAGCATGGTGTCTGCACACTCACCGCCATATTGGGGCTGAAATTTTAAAACGAGATGCAGCAGTTGTACTTAACTTAGAAAAGTGATTCTTTTTTAGAGCGGATGGATATTCCATCAAAGGCCTTGCTATTCTAGGATTACAAAACCTAACAAAGTGGAAAAAATAATAATAACAGTGATGATGAAAATGCACATAGAGGATATTAATTCACCACAAGCTCAATGACCTATATACAATAATCAATCAATCAATCAAAGAAACTTTATTTCAGCAAATTGATCATAAAAGTGCATGTGCATTACAGTAACATTTCATTAGGACAATCCATGTGGGCACGTGCTCAGACACCATAGCCTTGGGTTAAAATTGCCATCACATAGGCCAGCACCCCATAAAATAGACATAGATCTATACAGATATGAAACATTAATAAAAACAAATATAAGTCATATTGCAACCACTAAAAACGCACATGAAACCATAAGAATTTTTAAAAAAGAACCAAGTCCAGTTAAAACATTGTAGAATTGTCAGCGTGAACCTGAGAGTTGGTATTCAAAAGCATTCTGCGTACACCCCACATAGAAAATAAAAAGCGCAACACCGCAAAAACAATAGGCAGATGAGTGTTATATGTCAATAGTCTAAATGCCTCTGCGCAGTGCTGGGTTCCCAGGTTTCTGCATAACTGGATCAACCATCGATGCCTAGCCTTCCTATAGCCTGGACAAAAGAAGAATACATGGAGTTCTGACTCCTCTACATTTCTGCAGGCCGGACAGCCCAGAGGGGTTGAGCCAGCCCATTTGTTTGTGAAGCGATACAAAAGGGGATGATGGACGGAACGTTTGAGCCAATCAAACACTCACCCCCAGTCAACTGATCTGGGTTTAATCCATCATCATTCTTTAGCTCACTCCACCACCCCAGTTCAGACATGGCCATATGCAAATCAGTCTGACCCTGTGCCTCATGGGAACAGTCCAGCCTGAACTGCCAAGCCATGTCTTCCCTGGACCGGAAACAAGCATCCTAGGACCGGTTTCTGGCATTCCAGCCGTCATCAGCCAGGCTTGCTTGAATCCAGTGGCAAAGTGAGCAAGGGACCCACGTCTGGGCATACCCCCGCCAACTTAGGGGTGGTGGAGTGAGCTAAAGAATGATGATGGATTAAACCCAGATCAGTTGACTGGGGGTGAGTGTTTGATTGGCTCAAACGTTCCGTCCATCATCCCCTTTTGTATCGCTTTGTTCGCCCTAAGTTGGCGGGGGTATGCCCAGACGTGGGTCCCTTGCTCACTTTGCCACTGGATTCAAGCAAGCCTGGCTGATGACGGCTGGAATGCCAGAAACCGGTCCTAGGATGCTTGTTTCCGGTCCAGGGAAGACATGGCTTGGCAGTTCGGGCTGGACTGTTCCCATGAGGCACAGGGTCAGACTGATTTGCATATGGCCATGTCTGAACTGGGGTGGTGGAGTGAGCTAAAGAATGATGATGGATTAAACCCAGATCAGTTGACTGGGGGTGAGTGTTTGATTGGCTCAAACGTTCCGTCCATTCATCCCCTTTTGTATCGCTTTGTTCGCCCTAAGTTGGCGGGGGTATGCCCAGACGTGGGTCCCTTGCTCACTTTGCCACTGGATTCAAGCAAGCCTGGCTGATGACGGCTGGAATGCCAGAAACCGGTCCTAGGATGCTTGTTTCCGGTCCAGGGAAGACATGGCTTGGCAGTTCGGGCTGGACTGTTCCCATGAGGCACAGGGTCAGACTGATTTGCATATGGCCATGTCTGAACTGGGGTGGTGGAGTGAGCTAAAGAATGATGATGGATTAAACCCAGATCAGTTGACTGGGGGTTAGTGTTTGATTGGCTCAAACGTTCCGTCCATCATCCCCTTTTGTATCCATTTGTTTGTGAAGGCACGCAGCGGGAGGACCCCGTACCTAAATTGTAAGTATAGCTTCCCAGCTGGGGCGGGATGAATTTTGTCCAATACAGACTTCAAGCTATACTGATCTTTAATTCCCAGGAATGCTTCGGTGAGAGAGCCAGTTGTAGAGCTCCCCTGCAAGTGTGCGAGTTTGCTCTCCCTATAATTCCATGCCAATTCCTTCCTGGATATTGTGGGGCAGGCTGCCTCAGCCAAATACCATATGTTCGGTCTACCTATAGCCAAAAGTGTGTCCCTGACATGAGCTAACCATGGTAGTTTACCCGCACCATGGAGGCTCAAAACCTCCCTTAGCTCTACCCTGTATTTGGCCCATAGGTAACGCCAGAATGCGAGGGGTCTGAGAGCAATTTCGTCTGCAATTGGCCTCACCCCAAGGTCCAGGCGAAGCGGTGTAATGGGGGAGCTGAGGGGGAGACCAAATAGCTGCCTGAAAAAGGTGTTCTCAATCTTAGTTATGGTACAGGGAGAACAGTGCCCCCAGATTTCAGCCCAGTACATGGCGGCACCCCTGGCATGCACTTTGTAAATTTCGACTAACGGACCAACGGGTTTGTGAATGAAGTTCCTGAATAACTTGGACAAGCCCCCGTGGTCTGAGCTAACTTTAAGCTAGTTTTTTTAATTTGAGCTCCCCAGTCCATTTTTTCTGTGAGGGTGACCCCGAGATACTCGAATACGGACACCTTCTCCAGAGGGGTGCCTTGTAAGCACGGGTTTAGACGGGTACTGCTAACTGGATTGAAGACCATATATTTGGTCTTCTGGGTGTTGATCTCAAGCCCCCTGCATTTACAGAAGACATTGAAGTTGTCGAGGATCCTCTGTAAGCCCACAGGTGATTTAGAGAGCAAAAGAGTATCATCGGCAAACATAATTGCCGGTACTTTGCGGTTCGCTATCTTGGGCGCATCAATGTCCTTCCCCGCAATCAATGTGTCTACCAGTGCATTTATGAATAGGCAGAAAAGAGTAGGGGCGAGGACACAACCTTGTCGGACTCCTCTGTCTATGGGTTTAGGGGTGGTGAGTTCTCCCTATTTGCCAAACCTGATTTGGGCATAATTGCCTTCATGGAGCCGCTTTAGCAGGTGACATAGATAGGCTGGGGCCCCAAAATCATTCACAATTGCCCACAATTTGTCTCTTGGCACCAAATCAAACGCAGATTTTATGTCTGCAGTACATGACAAAGATTTTTTGGCTGACGTCAATTAGACTTATAGGTCTATTATTTATGGGAAGAAGTGGTGAACCCTTTTTATAGATTGGCAAGATTTCCGCACCAGCCCAAGTTGCGGGAATCGCCATTTCCTGTAAAATAGCGTTATACAGGGTCCACAAATAAGGGGCCCAGATGGTGGGTTCCCTATGAAAGAGGTCCCCTGGGATCTTATCTAGCCCCGGGGCTTTGGACGGGGCTACTTTGCTTATGGCACTAGTAATCTCTTTTAGAGTTATCTCGGGTGCCTCAGTGCAGGATTTCTGTGGAGGAGGGAACTCATTGGCTGAAATGCCGCTCTCATACTCCAACCTTGAATAGAGGGCCTCAAAATGTGTCTTCCAGACATCTGCCACAATATTGGGTTCAATGGGCTGTTTCCCTTCACAACAGCCCGTATTTACTACGTTCCAAAAAGACTTCATGTCATGGTTGGCTACGGCCCTTCTCAGGAAGTCCATTTTCTCCAACTCCCACATTTTTTGTGGCATCAGCTATGGTGTTTTATACATCGCCTGCTTTTCTCTGAGTAGAGGCCTGTCCTTGACTTTGATAGCATCAATGATAGCTAACTTGACCTTTCTGCAGCTATCGATGAACCAAGAGTGTAGGGCCTTTTTATGCTTTCTTGTTCTACTAATTGGGAAGAAGGCTTCTGCCAGTGTGGATGTCAGTGCTTTGTTGATCTCAGCAACTTGCATGAGGGAGATGAATATGCCAACGTTAGAAATAGAGTGTTCGCCGGCCATTAGGAATGGGATAATGGATTGATATAGAGTGGACAGCTTATCGGAAGATTTATTAATATCCGTCCACCGAGCTCTCCTCCTGCAGTTGGTAAGTGTTAGTCTATCGCCAGGTGTGGATTTTGGGCCGAGTGCGATCTCAGAAGTCGGCATTGCCACCTCAAAGATCAGGGCATTGTAATCGCTGTCGTGGCGGGGCACGATCTCAAAATCAGCCACCCTGTGCCAGAACCTCATATCTACCAAGATGTAGTCTAGAATGGAGGAATGCCCTACTTTATTAAAAGTGTAATTCCCCGGTGAGTCCGATTTGGTGCGACCATTGCATGTTCTTAGGGATTGCCTCAGAGTGAAGGATTTGATCTGCAGCACCAACGGAGTCCAGGCCCTGGTTGGCGGGATGTTTGGCTCGGGGATTGCCCAATGTATGTCCTCTTCACTAGGGTTTCCTCAAGTCAGGCCATCCAGGGGCTCAAACTGACAATTAAAGTATCCACCTATAATCACTAAGAAATTATTAGGGATGGTGGAAATAAAAGTAGTCAACTGATCGAGGGTCAGCGATTCTTGACTGTTGCTGACCCGCCGGGAATAAGTATTGACCAGAGCAATACTGACCCTTGATGGAAAGGTAAGAAGGGTACACAGGATGTCACTGGAAGAGGACTCTATCTGCTTGGCTGTACAACCCAAGTGCAAGCCAACACAAGTGCAGAGCCCACCCGAGGGCTTACCCTTTCCCCTAGTAGTGGCATCTTCTCTGAGTGACGCAAAACCCAGCCGATGTGGGTCCTCCCTAGCCCAAGTTTCCTGGAACATGCAAATGTCGTATTGGTCTACAAATAACCCCCAGTCAGGATCATCGTGTTTGGAGCTAAGTCCCGCAACATTCCATGATAGTACCCGCACCATGGATGAGTTTGGGTGTCTGCCTACGTTAAAGGGCTGGGTATCAGTCTCCAGTGGACCAACTTCCTTCTGGGGAACACATGCTCTCTTCACCATAGATCTGATTTAACGTCCCTTTTGCCGTCTATAGATGGGGAATGTGGGACCACTATGGTGGGTGGATCGATGGCCGGCACTTCCCCATGAGATGATCCCGTCGGAGGGGTCTTTATTATGACCTTGGGCGGCTGTCCCCGGTCAATACCTCCCTGCATTACATTGGGGCACACCCTCCCTCCACCAACCTCCAGCCTGGATATGGCACTAGAATGATGGGACTCCCTATTTGGGATGGCCCGCTCCCGGGGATCCCCCTGTCGAAAGGATTTCTCTACCTGACAACATAAGAATTTGAGTCAATCTACTGCCTCTAGGGCCCCAAATCTATTTGCTGTCTGTATGCTGATTAGCAAAGGTCTAGGGGATTCCAGCCACAGACAGGTTAACTGGCAATTCTGGTTCCATGCCCCCTGCTCCTGGCTTGTTTGCTCTCTGGTTACTGGAACTTGACCTAGGGAGTAGAAATAACCCAATGGTAGAGACCTAATACCTCCTTCCTGCCTATAGTGATTCCTGCCTAAAAGGCTTTGAACAGACATTGGATTTTTGAAATTGATCACTATACAGTCCCCTTGCACATCTTTCGGTCTGTTACCCAGCCAGCTAACCCTGCGCGTCAGGAGATTCTCGCCTGCATCTTTGTAGGCAAATTGCCTCTGCCTGGCCAGCCAGAACATGCACTTATTCCTTAATTCAAGGTGAGTTTCCCTTTGCCCCCTTTTAAGCTCAGGTACGCCTGCTAAAATAATAACATACGGGGCTGAAGTGGGAGGTAAATTAATGCAGGGCAGAACTGACCTCTCTTCCCTGACCTCTATGCTGGATACGGGACCATCCCCCTCCCTGTCCATGAGCCCCTGTCGATATGTACAATCTTGCTCGATTGGCATGTTTGGGTGTGCCCTGTCTCTGTTCATTACCACATAGTTGGCCTGATTGGTGTCGATGGCGGGAATAGAATTTTGAATGAGTGGGGGCTCCGGTCTTACTCTAGAAGAGGTGGATACCATATCTACCTGACAGCTAGCATCCAGTCCCCCCCTTAAAATTGTTGCTAGACTGCCTGCCCTTGCCTCGAGCAGCTCAGCCAGCTTATCAACCCATGCTACCAGGGAACTGAGCTCGTCCTTTACAATCGACCTGAACTGGACCTGAAGATCCACCACTAAGTTCTTCACCCATACTGGATAGTCCAGGCCTGCTCGTGCACAGCCTGCCAATCCCCTGTCTATGACCTCCGTGGGGTCTCCAAATTCTGGTGTCCCATCGTCACGCTTCTTCCGTTTGGCCCCCGGCCTGACTGCTAGCTTAGTTTTCCCATTTTTGGCAGGGCCTGCGATATCATCTCCTTTGCGCGGGTGGGCATTGGAAGCTTTGCAGGCCGTTGCGCGGCCCATGTGCTAGGCCATTGGAGAATTGGTGACCGGGGGGAGGTACGGGGGGAGTCAGAGACCATCGGGAAGAGATGCAGGTCAGGGGTTAGAGACAGCCGCCTTTCAGTTAGTTCGAATTCGGTGGCCACCACACCTATAGCCCTCTGCAGCATTTTATCAATGGAAGTTGGGGGCAATGATGAAGTGAGTGGTGGGGGGGCACTTGCTTTTTGTCATTACAGGTTTATTTCCCCAGTCTTACTGCCGGCGCCCTGCCCCAGTTGAATAGCGCCTCCGGGCACGAAAATAGCGGGAGCCCAAGCCCGGTTATGTGTGCGCCTCCGGGCGCAGAACAGCTGTGGCGACATTGGCGACTGAGGCTGCGAGTGCTGCCGAGGCATGTAGTCCAGCCCCCACCTCCATGAACAAACAACATGGTGTCCCGCGCAGCGGGAGCCCAAGCCCGGTTAAGTATGCGCCTTCAGGCGCAGAACAGCTGTGGCGACATTGGCAGCTGCAAGTGCTGCCGGGGCGTGTAGTCCTGCCCCCACCTCGACAAACAAACAACACGGGGTCCCACACAGCGGGAGCCCAAGCCCGGTTAAGTATGCGCCTCCGGGCGCAGAACAGCTATGGCAACGTTGGCGGCTGAGGCTACGAGTGCTGCCGGGGCGTGTAGTCCAGCCCCCACCTCCATGAACAAACAACATGGCGTCCCACGCAGCGGGAGCCCAAGCCCGGTTAAGTATGCGCCTTCAGGCGCAGAACAGCTGTGGCGGCATTGCCGGCTGAAGCCGCAAGTGCTGCGGGGGCGTGTTGTCCAGCCCCCACCTCCACGAACAAACAACACGGAATCTATTGAGTGCATGTTCTATTTAATTCCTAATTACAAGTCATTAATCCACAAGAGTGTTGCCCTCTCTCCTGTGCTTATACCATCGAGTTCACTTTCCTCTGTTCTCAATTATATAGGGTGAAAAAACAGATGAAATCAAATGCCAAAAAGTACACAGTCTAAAGGCAATTCAAGTGGTGCCCGGGGATGTAATTGTTTAATCTCTTTTCATGGCTACTTACTCGATGTATCCATCTCTGTTCACGTATTAACAAGAGCTTTTTTACATCTTTGACATTCCAGGAGAAGTTGGGTTTGTCCAATACAGTCCATTTGATATCATTGATCATGTGCCTTTTCTTCAAGAAATGCGATGTCCGCTTCTTCATGATTTTCTTGCATCTGCTATTACTTCTATGTTCCATGATACTGATTTTGATTTTGCTAGTAGTCATCCCTACATACAGTAGGTTGCATGGACAATGAATAAGATATATTTTGTTGTCCGATTTGCAATTAGTATGTTTAGTCAGAATCCAGAGGTTTAGTATTCATAGTCAGGAGGCATGGGCTGCATGATCCACATGCATTGTCACCGACTACTGGTGGCAGATCTCACATTTTTGGTTCAAATCTAGGGCTCTCATTCTGTGGTCTTGTGTGTACGAGCATATCCCTGATACTAACACTTTTGTTAAAAGAAAACATGGGGGCTGCTAAGCTAAGACCATTGGAGTTCACAATACGCCGTTTTTTTGTGAATATTCTCTTTACATGATTGGATGTGGTGACACAGATAGTCTTATCAATTGGAAGTTTTTCTCTGGTGTCCAAAATGGAATCTGTATTGAAATTTCTTGCTCGCTTGCATGCCCCTGTTACTACTTTTTTAGGGTTGTTTTTCTCCTGTAATTTCTTACTGAGTTTCCTTGCCTCCTGTTGAAGTCCCTGGTGTTGGAACAGTTCCAGCGGAGATGCAAGAACTGTCCAAATGGGATATTTACTCTCAGGAATTTGGGGTGGAAACTGTTAAATGGCAGATGGTTATTTCTATCAGTTGGTTTCAGTAGTGTAACGAAACTTGAGCCCCCCCCCGAAAAGTGCACATAAGGGGCCTCCCTCCCTGGCCCACCACCTAGCACTTTTGCTGAGGGCCCCCTCTCACACTGCAGGGGCTTCATGGGGCTTGTGTTACGCCACTGGTTGGTTTGTGATATACCTGCGTGACTAATATCCCCTCGTCTGTCTGGATCTCTAGGTCCAAGAAAGGCAGTGTTGTGTTAGTGATGGTGGAAGTAAAATGTAATAATGGATTCCTGCTGTTTAGCCAAGCCAAAAACACCTATGATGATTATTGCTCACCATGCCATGCTAAAAAGATGTTGTTGATTAAAGCAACGCTACAACCTGATCTGTTCAGATCAGGGGTTGTCAGATGTTGAAGCACGCCCAATGATGAAGCATGACACTACTAGAGGGTGAGGGCATTTTAATAAAACCTTGTAGTTTTTCCTGCGATGGAAGCACCCCCCCCCTTTTTTTATTACTTCATTTTCCCTTTTTATGTTTGAATGCAAAATTACTTTAAATGTCTGACGTCATCAAGAATGGGGGCTATTTCAAAAATAGCATCTGAGAGAACTGTATTTGGCGTGCACCACAAGAATTGCATGAAATGGCAAAGAATAACCCCAGAAAACAGATGCACCGCCCGGAACGTGAAAAATATACAATAACTCAGGTTGTGGTTGCACAGTGCGATTCTGGTGGGCTTGCTTCATGAAGTCGAGCAGTGATGTGGCACCAGACCGCCACTGTATGTGTGTTACTGACCAAGTTGCTTTGAGAAACAGACTCACTATTCTTGCATAACATACTACATAATGTACCCTTCCTTGGTGCATAACTTGCCTGTCCTTGCTTCCAAATGTATTCCTCGGTTGTTGCTCGATTCCAGTGGCACCGAGAATGCGTCTCCCACCACAGTAATGGACACACCACGAGACAACATGGCGCTATGCAGGAGGTAAGAGGTGCACACAGCAGAATTAAGGCTTCATTATAATCCCTGCGGGAATCCTGATTCGGGTGGAAACCATAGTTGTGCCGAATCAGGATTCGAAGCAGGGCTGGAAGTGGGAATAGCCCAGCTGTAATTAAAAACTGACTTTGACTGTAAATACCCTTAAGGTAGTCCATGTTAGCAATACAGTTACTGTTTAAATTTCACCTTTCACTTCATCTTTCATTCCATAAGGTTAGTTGTTTTTTGCAGAAACTGTGTTTCTGTATTTTTTTTGTTTCAAACAGCACATGACCCTTCTGTAGTTCGTTCGGTAAACTGATTCGCCTCCAGGAGTCTGCGTGAGTTCAGGTTGTGAGTAGGTTTTTATGTCGGGGCACAAGTGAGAGCTGTGGAGCTGAGACTGAAAACAATGGGAATTTCTCACAGTGCCTGACACCTGGTCATAAAGGTAGTCACACAGAGCAGTGGTGAGATATGTGCCAATTGTAATTGAGGGAAAGTGTGTGATGGAGGTCCACAGCTGTCGAAACATGGAAAGACAGCCCCTGCATGTATTTTCTACAACATTACATCTCCCCCCTTCTTACACAACTTAAATCACCTGGTAAATTTACCACAGGGTAGAAAGATAAAACAAACGAACATAGTTACAGTTCTTCAATGAGGCGGATAGGCCTTCGATGGAGGTGCTGTGGCCGGTGCTCCCTCTCACCAAAGGGGATGGGAAACTGGTGCTCACTTCCCATCACGTGAGTGTCCTCCTTCATTGTACTTTCTGGTGCAGCCAATGTCTCTCTTGTGGTTGGTGTGCATCTATGAAAATGCGCCACATTCCTTGTTATTCTCTTGTCGTCTGAGGCTGCCGTGATCATAGTCCCCTTTTGTTTTGTTACTAGCATCGACTTAATTTCTCCCCTATGGGGAGGCTCCTGGCATGGTGAAGACACGGCTGGGCCCACTATCATTTGGGTAAGCTGTGACCCTTCTCTCCTGTCGAGTTGACTCCACTCTGATATTATCTGTAATTATCATGCGGCGATCGTTTACTTTTGAAATTTTTCCTATGTATCCCCATAGATATATTCCACCGTGCCTACTGCACTTCTGAAGCCTATGTCCATAAATTTACGCATCATATATCTCTCTGTGACTCTGGCCGCTGTCCTGGCATCGTAACCCAGATACAGTATACCGTGGTGCCTTCTTAGCCATTCTCTGCTATCTTGGCCTAACTTCTCCTTTTGTGGTCTTAATCTTTCAGCACATTTGTTATTACCGGGTTTTCCTTGATTGTCACGCTCACCTTTTGAAAGATTCTTGCAATATTCACATCTATCTAGTCACGTGGTGTCTCTTTGGCGATTATTTCTTTCTTCAATTGCCAGATGTTCCACTGGCATTTTAAACTCACCTCATAATTAGTCTGTGTATCTCCTTCCTCTTTCATTTTTTTAGTCTCTATTTAGTGTGCTCCTTCCCCGGGTTAATAGTAACTATTTAAATATCCTCATGTTTCAGTCCTTTAGATGGGTACCTTTTTGTAATTTTTTAGAATAAATAGGGATGTACAATAATTTTGCACCCTACTTTCCTCTATCATTGATATAATATATGTATATACTTATATTACATATTTTCTTTGTAGGCACTTTTGTCCCCTTTGCATGCACACGAATTTGTCGCCCTGAAGAAGGCGTGACCCGAACAAGGGTCTGACACCGAAACGCGTGTCGGCGCTGGAGCCATTGTGCTCTCCTTTCTTGCAATTGTTCCTTGGAGAACCAACTGTAATATGGACAATATCAGTGCTGTATAACGACAATCAACTAACTTTGGATGCCCCCAGTACCCCATATTATCTGATGTCTTTATGGGATGTAAACTCTGTTTTCTATCATAAGACTACGTTTGGCACATTTTAATGTACTGTATTGTTATTGTATGGAATGTCTGAGTACGTATGAGTCAGTGTCTGCTTGTTTGTTTGATAGTGTGTGCGTGTGCAGCTCAGGATGTGTGTACTATTCCGTAAATCATTTGTATTTGTTATGTCTTTTATACTTGGTTGATTAAATAAATTAAAGCAATATGATACCCCTAACATATAAGGTTTTTGTACTATCAATGTGAAAGGTACCACACCTAGGACTTTTTTGTATATATCAGTGACGTATTGCACTATATAAAGAAATCTTTAGGCAGAGTGTTTGTTCTGATTGTTCCTTGTCCTCCTTCATTGCACTTTCTGGTGCAGCCAATGTCTCTCTTGTGGTTGGTGTGCATCTATGAAAATGTGCCACATTCCTTGTTATTCTCTTGTCGTCTGAGGCTGCCGTGATCATAGTCCCCTTTTGTTTTGTTACTAGCAGTGGGTGAGCATGATATCGACTGTCAGATTTTCTTTGTTGTTCTTGCTGTACAAGTACCCAGTCTGCTTCCTGGATGGATAATGGTTTAGCTTTCCGTCGACTGTCCGCATATTCCTTCATCTTGGCTTTCTTGAATCCGTCTCTCACTGCTAACTCTGCATGATCTGAGTCCTGACGAGTACAGCCAGTCGAGTCTTCCCAGGCCGGTATTCTTGTGCGCACTGTGCGGCCCAACATCAATGTTGCTGGACATCTGTCCGTGGTATTGTGTGGTGTGGTTCGATATGCTCGTAACACCTCGTTTAGTGCCATTTGAACATCTCGCCTTGATAGTTCAGCTTGCTGTATGGCCTTTTTCAGAGTGGCCATAAATCTTTCTGCCATCCCATTGGCCTGTGGCCACATGGGAGTGATTGTCCGATGTCTAAAGTTGAGATGGTTAGCTAATGCAGCAAATTCTTGTCCATTGAATGGCGGGCCATTGTCTGTTTTTACTACTTTTGGTATGCCCCACGCTGCGAAGACTTCATCCAACACGGGTATAGTGATGGCAGCTTTGGTTGATGATATGAGGTGAGCAATTGGGAAGCGGGAGTATTCATCATAGGCGCGAGGCAGCAACAGTGTGCAGGCTGCACAGGGATAGCACGCTGCTGCACACACAGCGGGCAAGGCAAAACAGGCAATCAGGAAGGAAACCTGAGATCGGATCCAGCCGCCGGAGCAGGGACAGGCATCAAACGTGACGCAGGTACACACGCCCAGGGTGGGCTTCTGACAGCGCGTCAGCACACGTGGTGGACAGCACAGCAGCAATCCTGCGCGACCGGGGTAGGCTTCCGGGGTCGCGTCTAGACGTATGCAGCAAGTGAACGGCAGGTGCACGCGCTCAGGGTGGGCTCCTGACGGCGCGGCAGCACAGCAGCAGTATTGCGCGACCCGGGTGGGGTCGCGTCTCAGCAGAGGCAGCTCCGAGACAGCAGGGGCTCCCGACTTCGCTTCGCCGTCTGCACGAGGGTGGTCAGCAGGGTTCCAACGACTTCCCTCGTCGCCAGTTGTCATATCGTAACAGCCAGACAGACGACACTGACTCGTGGTAAGTGAATACACTGGAGCTTTATTTTGCATGCGTCCGCTCACTTCCAACTCCATTCCCTAACTGCCTACCTACCTCCTCCTTTTCCGCTTCCTCCGCCTCCTACCTTTCCTTTTCTTCGTCCGCAGGTCCTAGTGCCCCTGCGTGTATTTTCAACAACATTACAACAGGCACTTATTTTCAGAATAGAAACACTTCCAATTCTAAACATTCACTACAAAATCTTGGTGGTTGCTCGTTTATTTGAGCCTGCTAACACACCGTACCCTTGAATACATAGGCTGTGCCTCTTGGAAATGATTCCTAGTAAAGCTTCTATGACCACCCCCCTCAATTCGAGACCCCCACTTTTTAATCCCATTTAAACCACTAATTCCAGGATGTATAAACAATCCCGTACCCGCAGTATCAGTTTTTACCGGGTGAGGGTGTGTTGAAACGAGCCCGTATTTGAGCTAACGCTGTCAGACACAGCACGGTGGCCGAGAAGGTCAGAAAGAGGAGGAAGTACTAGTGTCCTCTTTAGAAACCTATTTCAATTAGTGCAGCTGTTGCCGGTATAAGCCACTGAGGCTAATAACTAAAACAGCTCCCTCACTATACTTCAATGAGCTCCCTAACTATGCTTCAATGCATTCAACTGAGACTGTGCACAGACTGTTACTGCTCATGTAATTATATATTTTCAAGAGCCTGTCGTATTAACCTTTGGGTAATTCATCATGAACGTTGGCCTTTCCACTGTGACCACTTTTAGTTAAACGCTGAGCTGTATAATAATCTCGACGCAGATTAGTTTTTCCTGCTTCACTCTTTGTTGTCGCTTTTTTTTTTTTACCCTATCTGCCATGTTTGTAGGGAGCATTGTACTGGCATCGTTTTATTCCCGGATCTGCACCGCATGTTCAAAGGAAGCGCAGGAGTTTCACTGAGACACTTTGGACAGAGGTCAAACACCCTCGCTTCTACCGGGCATCAGGGTCAGTTCGAAGTGGCATCGAAAGCAGAGGGCATGGTAAGCAAACACCGAACCTGCCATCCATCTCCTGCAAACCAAGACAATTCTAGAAACACGAGCAATGAAAGCAACAGGCTGTGACATAAAACATGCGTGATGGGTGCAAGAAGAGAAACCAGACGTAGTTTAAGACTAACAGTACAGAAACAAACACAGTCCCTGCAAAAGAAACTTTGAATCTCTATACGAAATAGCACTTTAAACATTTTCCTAAATGAAATGGAACAAGGCGAGAAGGGCGTGTCTGTTGACTAATCGTGACAAAAAGCTAAAAGGGAGTGTTAAAGTCTCTGTGCTCGCCGGCCATACAACAAACACCCGGGGGAGTAAGGCCCCTGGGGCGCAGCAGCGGCCCTCCCCTGGCTCATTTCCCTTCGCTAAACGGATCGTCATTAACACATGGATGCTAATGAATCCCTTTCAGTGACGCTTTGTTGCCGTGGTTACAGATTCACTGCGCTGTCAATTAAGGCGCCTGCATTGCACAAAAGCTGCCACAACAAAATGCGAAGGTCTGCTTTACCCCTGCCGTGTTTTATTGCTGATATAGTACATAGTATTAGTATATACGGCACCAAGAGGAATGAATACACAAATGATCAAAGAATATTATTAAATTAAAAAGTGACTGTAAGAGCAGGATAGATATAGCACGAACTGCACTGCATCTTGGCGCTTTAATAGCAGCAACGTGTGTGACATTGGTACAAACCCGTTGGGCTGTGATCTGCTGGCGCCCTGCGCGTTTCGATCCTCTAAACTGGTTTACTGGTACTAACCACACGACGCGCGTGCGCCTGCGCAGGGGTGAGCCAACAAACTAACAGGGAGAGCTGAGCCAAGGGTCTGGCTCGGTCTTAGAGTCTGTGCACCAGCCGAGCCCTGAAAATATTTGCTATGTAAATCATACAACAATCATCACGTAAAACATGATAAAGGCTCTTCAAAGTTCAAAAAAGTACGTTTATTTAAAACGGGGAAGCTTTGACATTCGGAGGGTTCATTATAGCACTGCACTGGCTCCTGTTTATTTTTGTAACGTTCTATTTTGTAACATTTCTCTCATGTAACGTAACTGGTTCTATTGTACAGCGCTCTGACACCTTCGGGTAAAGTCCGTGCTATATAAAAATGCATTAAATAAATAAATTAAAAAGTGATAGTTTTGTTCAACTGGTGTTCTGAATTTACATATTTGAAAGTGATCTCATATGGGACAATGAGAATGTGCTTCTACCCAAATTAACCTTTTTTGCAACATCAGGATAATAAAAGACTGTGGAAAAACCTGTACGATGCAGTTTGCATGCAGCTTTTTGATGACAGTTCAGAGGTCACTGTGCTATATTAGGATTCTAACTTATGACCTGCAAGTAACAAAAGGATCTCTGTGACAAAAGCAGTAACCCACTGAGCTAGCCACATAGAATACAGTTCTGTGATCTCCATGGTATATGTTCTTTGCAGTAGGCATATTAACCCTCAGTGCTACTTTAGTATGAGTCAAAAAATGTATTAGGCAAAACTCCAATCTCTCTCCAGCAGAAAAATTAATGATCAGAGTTATCTTGACAATTTTATTGTTGACTGAAAACTGCTGGACACTCAAGGAGCTCTGCAGCTGGTGCTGTCAAACCTATAAATGATCTCTAAACACAGCGCCACCCAAGATCAGCGCCAGGTGCGGCTGCACCGATCACACCGCTCTAAAGCCGGCCCTGCGCCTGCACATCAGAATCAGGTAATCATGGGAAGCAATGGTGCATACTGCCTTGTCACATTCCACATGGCCAAGAGAGATGTGTTTTTTGTAAAATTAAACTAATAATGAGATAGACAGACCAACTGAGTTTTGACACATAATATTACTATAAAAAACAATGACATCTATTTTATTATTAATGTACAATGAATAACATTTTGATTAGCCCTGCAAAGATGAATCAGATGTATGACGTGTGCACCGTAGTATATTAATGTCTAAGGCTGCTGGATGGAAATATCAGGTAAAGCCAGGAAGCCCGACTGGAAACCAACACCAACATTATAACATTTCTCAGTAGAGTGACATGAGAAATATTTCATATGTGCTTGCTGTAGTGAGCGTGCGTTCAAATGAACATTAGTTCAATAATGGGAGAGCAATGCATGAATATACGTATGAAGACGTGTATGTGGTGTCTGTGGAAAGGAAATAGGGAATTGTATTAGCACAATGCAGGTTGTCTAGGCAAGCTTAAAGTGGTCTTACAAAAGAAAACAACTGGTCTCAAACTCAGAACAGTATTTAATGAGACATCATCTCACCACACATATTCAATCCATTATGCCCTGACTCTAGTTAAATTCCTGTGTTTACACCTTCTACCCAAGATAAAGCACAAAAGACGCAGACCCGCTCAGAGTAATTTGCAATATATTTTCAATATAGAAGGAGGGGAAAGATAGCAGGACCCACCTCTTGTGAGGTGTGGCCCCTAACACACTCAACGTGGGTAAAGAAATAGCATGTTATATTCTGCATGTGTGTGTCTGTTTGTACATTAATGTGCCCATATACGATGAACATATTTAGAAGGCTCAGGACTCACTAACTGGATATATTATGATTGGGTTCTATTATAACTTTTGTGTCAATAAACACATTCTTTACCTGAATAGATCAGTTGGCACAGTTTGGCAGAGGGGCCGCCCTGCAGCACAGTAACTTACTCCAGCTTACATTTTTTATGTTTCTTGCACTGAACCCCCCCTTCCGAATTGCAATAATGATATTAGTATCTGATGCATTGAATCTGTGTTTTTGATGCACCCGTCTTGATATAATGGAGTTGAGTGTGTTTGGGGAAAAAAACACTTTCAGACCCACTCAGACACCCACACAGGCACTCACACACCCACTCACTGACCCATACAGCCACTCACACACCCGCTCTCTGACCTATACAGCCACTCACACACTCACTCTCAAAGGTTACAAGTAGGAAATAAAACTTTAAAAACCTTCGAAATTCACAAAAAAAATCAAAGGTTACAGGGATGTTATAGGTAGGAAATAACATTAGAAAACCTTAGAAATTCACTTAGAAGTGATGTAGTATGTGAGGTCAAAATCAGTGCATTGCGGGGGCATAAGGTATAGTTAGCTCAGATAATTATAACTGCTGAATTTCAATGGTTTTGTACAAGTGAAATCTGAGCCTAATCATAATGTCCCTGTAACCTTTGTTTTTTTGAGTGAATTTCTAAGTTTTTAAAATTCTATTTCCTAACTATAATGTCCCTGTAACCTTGGATTTTTCAGTGAATTTCTACGCTTTAAAAAATTCTATTTCCAAATTATAACGTCCCTGTAATGTTTGGGTTTTTCAGTGAATTTCTAAGGTTTTTTAATGTTATTTCCTACCTATAATGTCCCTTTAACCTTTGTTTTTTTCAGTGAATTTCTAAGGATTTTAAAATTTCATTTCTAAAGTATTATGTCCATATGATGTTTACTTCTTTTAGTTATTTTCTAGAATTTATTTTTAATACTAAGTATACTACAATTTATTTTGATTTTTAATTTAGTTTTTTTAACTACAGACATTCTTTTTTTATAAATATACTTTAGATATGTTTTAAAAGAAAAAAATCATATATGTACTTAATGTGAAATATTTACATTTTTTGTTAAGGCAATTAAACAATTTTTTTTTCAAATAATTTTTTCGTTCCGTGGTACCTCTGCGGGCCTGAAAACATAGACGTGACTAGTACTCTATGGTTTTTAATCCAGATCATGTGATTGAAATTAATCAGTGAATCGGAATCTCCGTACTGGCTGGAAATTCTATAAATTATTTTAAATATGTACATCCCTCCAGTTTCATTAATGACATCAGTGTGAACATATTTACAAGTATATATAAGGCACCATATATCTCTGTTTCAAGAAAGTTACCCATTTTAGCAGTTTGGCGAATCTACGGACTGGATTGGCGAATTCGGCCGATGATACACCCAAAGCTTTCCTTTTGATTGGATATATTAGGACCCCACCCATATACATGGAAAACCACACCCAAAAACAGCTTGTTCTCTAGGGAAGTGTCTAGAAAGAGGATTGAGAACCAGTGGTGCTATGCTTTCAGAGAATGCCTGAAGCTGCATTTTCTGACCAGGATGAACATCCACAAACTGTTCAAGATGAGGAGGAAGATACATCACCTCGAAGAAATGAAAGCGATGTCTGGAAGCACTTAATAATACCTTCTGGGGAAAAGAAGATAACAGCAAAATATGTGCAGTGCAATATTTGTGGCAAGCAGTTAGCCAGAGGCACTGCAAAGAAGTATTCACATGGTACAAGTTCTATGTGGAAGCACTTAAAAACAATTCATGAAAGGTTCTACAACCGGATGATGCGGAAGAAAGCAGGTGCAGCAGGACAGTGCACCTCTACAGCACCCTTGGGAGAACCATCATCAGCTGCAGTCATTACAATACCAGCTGCCTGCAAAGAATTGAGTCAGATGGTTACTCACTGTGCGAAGTACCACATGCTTGTTGCTGTAAAAATATCCTCTGTGGGTGCATACTTGAATAAAGTGAAGAAGCATCGTTGTTGTTTTTTTTTTTTTGCTTCCAGTTACCACATAATGAGCCACATGTTTGAACCTATTATGCGTTCGCAAAAGGGCCGATTCGCAGAATCCGCCCATTTGCTAACGCAAAAAAGGCTTTTCCTATGTGTCAAACCCTATTTTGCGATTCGGTAACCTGTTTCCAAATCGCAAAACGGGTTTGCGATTCGGTATTTGGAAGGGGTGTATTTAGGGCCTCCCTTCCAAATACCAAATCACAACGGTATGTATGAATGTTTTGTGACCATAAATGCGGTCGTAAAACATTCACATTTTAGCACCAACTTCAAGTTAGTGATAACCCACTCGCAAATGGGAAGGTAACCCCAATGGACCACTTTCTCTTTGGGAATGGTGGCGAAAACGTTTTTTAAGAGCAGGAAGTGGCCCCATGGACCACTGACTGCTCCTGAAAAATGTAAAGAAAACCTTTCATTTTTTTCATTTAAACGCAACCTGTTTTCCTTTAAGGAAAATGGGCTGCATTTAAAAAAAAAGATTGCTTTATTGAAAAGCAGTCACGGACATGGTGATCTGCTGACCCTAGCAGGCCACCATCCCTGGGATTTTAGCGATTCCTAGGGGGTTGCCAATTGCGACCTACCTCATTAATATTAATGAGGTAGGTCGATTTGCGACCCCCCAGGAATCGCTAAATGAAACCTTTGGAGTTTCATACATTAGGAATAGAGATTTTCAGAGAATCGCAATTAGGTAATCGCTATTCCTAATGTTGATACATATGGCCCAATGTTTTTTGAAGACTGAAGCGAGTTGCTTCTTTGCATTTCCCCATCCTTACCCTTTTACTACCCTGTTCACTTTTTGTTCAAAAAATAAAAAAGAAGAAAAAAATTAAAAAAACTTAAAAAAAAAACCCTTCTAGAAAAAACCCAGTTCTTTTTAGACCTACCATCTGGTCAAACAAAGAGCTAACTCTATGTTTTTAATGTGTCAGTGACTGTATCAGTGTCAAGACTGGGCGTGTCAGTGTGTGCATCAATGTGTGTCTGGATGCATTAGTGTTTGACTGGGTGTGTCAGTGTCTGCATTGGTATGTCTCCAGGTGTGTCAGTGTATGCATCAGTGTGTGCCTGGGTGTGCTATTGGATGCATTAGTGTTTAGCTGGGTGGGTCAGTGTCTGCATTGCTGTATGCCTGGGCATGTCAGTGTCTGCATTGGTATGTCCCTGTGTGTGTCAGTATGTGCCTGGGTGTGTTATTGGATGCATTAGTGTTTGACTGGGTGTGTCAGTGTCTGCATTGCTGTATGCCTGGGTGTGTCAGTGTCTACATTGGCAAGTCCCTGGGTGTGTCAGTATGTACGTCAGTGTGTTCTTGAGTGTGTTATTGGATTCATTAGTGTTTGGCTGAGTGTGTCAGTGTTTGCATTGCTGTATGCCTGGGTGTGTCAGTGAATGCATTGGTATGTCCCTGTCAGTGTATGCATCAATGTGTGCCTGGGTGTGTTATTGGTTGCATTCGTGTTTGGTTGGGTGTGTCAGTGTCTGCTTTGGTGTATGCCTGGCTATGTCAGTGTCTTCATTGGTGTATGCTAGGTCTGTCAGTGTATGCATCACTGTGTGCCTAAGTGTGTTATTGGATGCATTAGGGTTTGGCTGGATGTGTCAGTGTATGCATCCATGTATGCGTCAGTGTGTATCTTGGTGTAATATTAGATGCATTAGTGTTTGGATGGGTGTGTCATTGTCTGCTTTGGTGTATGCCTGGGAGTGTCAGTGTCTGAACTGGTGTATGCCTGCATGTGACAGTGTATGTATCAGTGTGTGCCTGGGTGTGTTAGTGTCTGTATTAGTGTGTGATTGGGTGTGTAACTGGCTGTATCAGTATGTATATGGGTGTTTGAGAGGCTGTATCAGTGTTTGGCTGAATGTCTAAGTGGCTGTATCGATATTTGAGTGGGTGTGTCATTGGCTGTATGACTATGTGCCTGAGTGTGTGAGTTTCTGTATCGGAGTGTGGCTGAGTGTGTCATGATTTGTATCAGTGTGTGTCTGGGTATGTCTGTGACTGTATCGGTGTGTCCCTGGGTATGTGAGAGGTTGTATCAGTGTGAGCCTGGGTCTGTCAGTGGCTGAATCGGTAAGTACCTGGGTGTGTCAGAGGCTGTATTGGTCTGTCCATGGATGTGTCAGTCTCTGTGTCGTTTTATCAGTGTATGTCTGGGTGTGTGAGCAGCTACATTGGTGTATGTATGTGGGTGTGTGAGTGGGTGTATCAGTGTATAGCTGGGTGTATAGGTCGCTGTATTAATGTGTGGCTTGGTGTGTGAGTGACTGCATGAATGTTTGACTGGGAGTGTGAATGTCTGTATGGCTGTATGAGTCTATGTAAGTAGCTATTTGCATGTGTAAATGGGTGTGTGACTGACTGTATGAGGTTTTGACTAGGTGTATGAGTGTATGTGTAGTTGTGTCAGTACCTGTGTGAATGACTCTGTAGGTGTGTGAGTTCATGTATGAAAACTTGTATGGGTGTGTTTGTGACCCATAAGTTAAATTAGTAATATACATCTTTATAACTGTACAAGTACATTTTATTAACACATTACAAAACAATTTAAACTAAACAATTAACAATTCAACATAACAAAAATTATTTAACTATTTACAAATACACGTTTGTGCATAAGTACTTCAAGAAGCACAAAACAAAGTGATGTTTGGAAGCATCTTTCAATACCGTCAAGGGAAAGAAAGGTTACAGATAAATATCTGTAGTGTAATGTTTGCGGCAAGCAGTTATCCAGGGACACTACAAATAATTATTTACATGGGACAAGTTGCATGTGGAAGCATTTAAAAACAATTCTTGAAAGGGTTTACAACCAGATGATGTGGGACAAACTAGGTGCAGCAGGACAGTCCATCTGTACAGCACCTTGGGAGAACCACCATCAGCTGCAGTCATTATAGAACCACCTGCCTTGAAAAATGTAAGCAAGATGCTTACTCACTGTGTGAAATGCACATGCTTTTCACCATATGAATGTCTCCTGTGGGTGCATTTTCCCTTTTTACTGTTCTCAGGTTCAATACTCATACACCAAAAGTGATGTACTGTTGAAAGAATCATCAATGAACAGTGGGGAAAAAACAATCATAAATATTGTAGGAAAAAAATCAAAACTGCATACTATGTGTATGTAACTAATTACAGGATGGAGTAATTTAGGAACACCAACTTGGTTTCTAACTCTGAGCTGTGCAGAATATCCCTGGGATGACTTACATGACTTTTTGAGAGAAACAAACGGTAACAATAAAGGCATCAAATTCAAGACAAACACAAGGAGATGATGGACGGAGCACTGAAACTTTTCAGACACTCACCCTCAGTCACAGATCTGGGTTGAATCCTTCATCGTTCTGTAGCTCACTTTGCCACCCCAGTTTAGACCCAGCCATATGCAAATCAGTCTTGACCCTGTGCCTCATGGGAACAGTCCAGCCCGAACTGCCAAGCCAGGTCTTCCCTGGACCGGAAACAAGAATCCCTGGACTGGTTTCAGGGTAACACCCCTCATCAGCCAGGCTACCTTGAATCCAGTGGCAAAGTGAGCAAGGGACCCACCTCTAGGCATACCCTGCCAACTTAGGGCGAACAAAGCATACACAAGGAGATGATGGACGGAGCGCTGAAACTTTTCAGACACTCACCCCCAGTCACAGATCTGGGTTGAATCCATCATAGTTCTTTAGCTCACTTTGCCACTCCAGTTCAGACCCAGCCATATCCAAATCAGTCTTGACCCTGTCCCTCATGGGAACAGTCCAGCCAGAACTGCCAAGCCAGGTTGAGGAGGGGTGTTACCCCAAAACCTTGTCCCAGGATGCTTGTTTCCGGTCCAGGGAAGACCTGGCTTGGCAGTTCGGGCTGGATTGTTCCAATGAGGGACAGGGAAAAGACTGATTTGCATATGGCTGGGTCTGGACTACTTCTGAAGTACTTCTCTTCAAACTCTTCCTGTGGTGCAGATTGCATTCTGCGGATGTCCTCCCACACTCTAAGGGCGAACTACTACTCAAACTTAGACGTATAGGTGAGTAAATGGGTGCGTGAATGGTTTTATGGGTGTGCGCTTGAGTGTTGCATTCACTGTTTGGCTATATGAGTGATGGGTACATAAGTGCTTTTGAGGGAGTGTAACTCAGTGTGTAAGTGCCTGCCAGATGGTGTGAGTGTTTTCAAATCACATACTATTAAATTACATACTGTAAGCAAACCCCCACATCTAATTTCAAACACATTCATTCATACTGGCTTTATAAAATTACTATATTTTCAGTATATCAATTTCTCTTTCTCCTTTCCTGCTCACTGTATTTTTAGTTAATATTCTCATCTAAGCTCTCTTCTATTTTCCCTTGTAGTATTGTGTCTAGAAGGTGCACATTTTCTTTCACACTATATACACTCACACTTTTGTATCTAAATATACTTTTACTTACTACATTCTAATTAACATACCTGTAAAAGCTCTTTGCTGTTCTCCCAGTTTTATTTCTATGTCTGTTAACATCTGTTAACATCTGTTTTCATTCCAAATCTCCAGTGACAACTACGGCAATCCACCTCCACTCTCAGTAGAAATACAGCTAAAATGGCTGCCCTTCACCATGTGCTCTTACTTATGCTGCTACAGTTAACAATGCAAAATGTACAATGGTTCTGTCGGGTATAACCACAATATTTCTTAAAATACAATTCAATTTCAAGAACAAGTTATTTCCTTCAAAGGTTGAGTGTGAAAAACGTTTTAGAAGGAACACACAACAAAAATAAATCAAAGGTGCAAAAACCACAATTGAATCAGGTTTTTTGGGTGTTAGGATATTTTATATAAATTTCATCATTTATATTCACCCATATATAAGGAAATTTGTTGCATACACAGCTGCCAACAACGTGAAAATTAGAGTGAGTTGTGATCAAGTGACATAGTGTGATCAGTGACACAATAAGTGCGTGATATGTACAAAGTGGTTAAGATATATACATGTTTGAAAGAGGCCAGGGTAAACAGCAACACAATGACCCTGCTGTTCTGTTCAATATCAGTGTTTTGTGAGCGGGGCCTTGAACTGGACCAGGATATCGTCGACGTTTCAACCCTATATGTGCGATATTATAACATCAGGCGGGTCTTCATCAGGACTCAAGTAGGGGAGAGGGCTGGCAGCCTGCAGAGTTAGTTAAAGCGTGCGTTAGCATCTTGTTGCATGGAATTAGAAGTGTGTTCCAATGGCCACAAAATTAAAGTGGGGGCAAAAGGTGGTGAAAACTCACCTAACGGTAACCGGTAAGAATCCTGGTTGATGGCCCATCTAGTTATTTCCTGGGGGTAAAAACAGTGCGATCAGGGTTGGGATGAACCGCTGGTATGGAAACTGAGTGGGCAATAAAGACCCACTCGTGCGGTAAGTGCACGCTGGTAAATTTCACCCATATGGTATTTGAGGGGCATGCGGGAGGGAGATTCAAAACGCGCTGGTGAGTCGCCTACTATGTGCGGAAGTAGACCCATGCAGTAAATATGCGCGCCCTTTATTCTTAGAGATCAGATTGCATGTCCCCACAGGCGTATAGGAAAAGGAATCACTGGGGTAGAGTCATATATGCGCGGCCCATCTAGTTAATTTATGGGGGTGAGGTATGGAGAGGCATTACCAAAGTGGGTGGGAATTTGAAACAATCATGCGGTATATGCGCGCCGATTGAAAAGCCCATGTGGTATTTGAGGGGCAAGCGGGAGGGAGATAGAAAACAACCGCGCTGGTGAGTGTGGGGGTCTACCTATGCAGCAATTACGCGCGCCCTTCATTATTAGCGATCGATTTGTACACCCCTGCTGGCGCATAGGTAAAGGCTCACCGAGGCAGATCTTGTGCAGAGCCATATACGAATTCCAAGTTCAGGTGAAATTTCTCGTGAACGTCTGTGAACAGAGATGAAAGCGCTGGTTACTCGCGCTCAATTATCTAAAGATGGGTGAGTGTTTCCCAGTGTGGCCATGTGTAGCTCACCTGTAGAATTGATGGTGGAATCAAATCCGGGATTTAAAGCACACGGGCAGTGGAGACTCCTGCCGTGCAACCGCATGAAGTCGGTCTGCTGGAACGCGTCTGACAGGCAGAAGATAAGGCTGCTTATGCGCCGAGAGGCGTCCGCGTGCACGTCTGAAAGTGGCATGCAGCGTGCAGCAGCTGAGTGCCCGCATGTCTTGTTGCCAGGCAACAAACGCTGGGGAGCCGTGCGTGTACTGCAGACCGACTTCATGCGGTTGCACGGCAGGAGTCTCCAGAACGATGGATTTAACCGAGATCTTTTGACTGGGGGAGAATGTTTGCATTGTCAGCATTCCGTCCATCATTTGTTTGCTGTAACACTTTTCGCCCTAAGTGGGATGGGTATGCCCAGATGTGGGTCCCTTGCTCACTGTGCTACTGGATTCAAGCTAGCCTGGCTGAAGAAGGGTGACATACCCTGAAACCGGTCCCAGGATGCTTGTTTCCGGTCCAGGGAGGACCTGGCCTGGCAGTTCGGTCTGGACTGTTCCCATGGGGCGCAGGGTCAAGACTGATTTGCATATGGCTGGGTCCAAACTGGGGTGGGGTAGTGGGCAAAAGAACGATGGATTTAACCCAGATCTTTTGACTGGGGGAGAATGTTTGCATTGTCAGCATTCCGTCCATCATTTGTTTGCTATACCCGACAGAACCATTGTACATTTTGCATTAGTATACCCAGGTTCTGAGGGACACAGGGTCACCCCATTGTTTATTGAGCGCTACAGTTATCAAATCACAGGCTTCCTTTTGTCTTTTATTTTTGTTATACCACTTCTAAATGGTCAGTATTTATTTAAGTCAAGAGAAAAGAGTCCCTATACATTTGATTATAAACACTAAAAAATCGACACAGTACTGGAAGTCAGAAAAACAATCAAAATTTATACACTTTACTATGCCAAAAGTATGCTAAAACAATACTAATAAAATACTAAAATAGCAGTGGGTCAGAAGCAACAAAAAACAGAAAAGATTTAAAAATATTAATATTTATTTGCAAATATATACACAGTCAATAGTAAAAACAATACATCATTAGAATTAAAAAATTTATGCCAGTCATGATTACATTCACAAATATAAGAAAACAAAGTTGTCGACGCTGCGTTTCGGTGACTAGACAAATGTACACCTTCTTCAGGACAGTTTTCTAAACAAAAAAAAACATTATAAAAAAACAATATATTATAATCAAAACATGTGTTGCTGACCTATTATACACTGCTAACTAAATACCAACAGAAAATTTATTATATACTGACAATTTTAACAGTTGATAAAAATAACAGCCAGTCATTAAAATTATTACCCTCTGCCATTCATAGAAGAAGAGTATTATTTAGCCTTATTGTTACTTAATATACTAGAAATTCATCCATCATCTTTATACATCCTAAAGATAGTGATGTTGGGAAGATACCACGTACCTAAAAACACTGTAGACCAGTTCTAACGTTCAGTGCTACAAAACGTTTCAATGAATCAGATTTGTAGGGGTGAGGGATTTAAAATGTTCACCTCATCAGAAACCTTGGGGTTGTAAAGAAAAAAACACACAAGAGAAAGATATATGTATTATATGAGTGTTTCCACTACAACGGTATCTCCAAGTTATATCTATTTTAATGGAATATACTGAAGGTAACCAAAAAGTCTACACATACCTTGCTATTGGTAGACTTATACGTATAGGGTGTTCGTTGATGCCACCGTTCTATTCTAATGCACCAATTGTGCCAGAATCCTATGAGGAAAGTTTATACAAAGGGCATTATACCAAAGGCACCCAATTTCTATTGTAAACTGCCCGGATACAGTAAACAAGCTTACCAGTAAAACAGATAAAAACTGGAACATCAATAGGAAGGGAATCGCCGTGATCAGAGGTATCAATTCCACAAACCAGGTTCTTCGCCGGTATTGTGCACAATATCTATGATGAATAATGTAGATTAGTCCCTCTGGCGTTTAGAAATCCGATGATTTAAAATCTACAAGGAAACATTCTGTTATCTTATTTTGATGCAGTCGCGAAACTCAATCATAACTTAGAACCGCTTGTCTACAATTTTGGCTTTTAATATGTTTTTGGCAACAAAGCGCCAAAAGGTCTCAATAATATGCCACCAATCACGTCACTCGAACAAAAACAAAACTTTACATCACTAGGTTAACCTAAACCGAGTGAACCATGTATGCGGATATATTCATGGGGTATAATCGTTTAAAAATCTAAACATGCCAGCTGGTTTAAAAGAAATTTCAACAGATAGTTCTCTTTGTCTTAACCCTGTCGGTATCGACAAAATATGAGTGTATCACGAACTATAAATAACGCACATTATGATGTGCCCCTAATAATTAAAAAAAAAGCTTTATGTAAATTTAATTTTACAGAACAGAGGAGAGAGGCATCCTGTTCCAAATCATAACGGTACGTAGTATGTGATATAAAACAAGGAACTCACAAAATACACATTCTACCCTGTTCTCGTTTTGTTATTCATCACTTACTTCTAAAATAATTATTTAATGGACAAAAAATAAGGTCCCAGGGTCTCCCCGCTTACCGTATAAAATTAGAACGGCCTCCTTGCGATCAACACGAACGGCTTCCGGGTCAGGATACACACTCGTGTTTGACCCGGAGCTCCTATTTGTACTAAATTACAGGCGATCACATGATCTATTCTATCTACACGATCAGAATCATCGAGGAGTGTTCGCGATGTAAATTACGAAAGAAAGATTCAAATATTATCGGAGAGCGCAATTAAAGACTCATGTCCTATTTATTATATAATAATCAAAAGTATGATTTAGAAATGTCATATTATATGTCGTGGCAGATAGGCAAACGGACGAAACGTAAACACAGGGGCCATTTTATAATGGTAACACTGTGTTAAGGCGCCTGCAGGAAATCCTTGCCTCTTACCCTACTATTTGGGGAGAAGTAAGTGTAAACCAAATACCTATGATCCTACACAACATCTAGACGACAACCTATTCATTACCAAGCGCCCAAATGTGTAAACATGACATTAATTAGATATATTAATACCACGTAGATAGGGCAGCCATATTGCAAAATAAATATACACGAAAGGAGAATTATAATCTATTAAGTGTCTAAACGGGACATTGTCCTCTTTTAACACGACCATACTTGTACCCCCTGGAGTCATCTCTCGTTGGGCCATTTATATTGTTTTTTTAAAAGACATTGTATGTCAGAAGTACTTGACCACAGCAAAAAACAGTATCAAAACGAATTGCTAAAATACAGAATCTAATATCGCAATCTAGACAGGGTAAGAAGGATCAAATCAACTTCTCCCAATCTTCCTTGCTGTTTAATCCCTTTCTAAAGGTGTTAAACCGGGACATAAAGAATTGTTCGCGTTTCTTTCTTTTTAAAGTTGAGTCCCCACCCCTGAAACTCATATGGATAACTTCTAATCCACACCATTTTAGATCTTCAATTTTATGCTGTTTTTCAACCCAATGTTCTACCAATGGGGCAGTTTTCTTTATCGTTCTTATCGCTGACTTATGTTCGTTTATTCTTATCCTAATCTCTCTTGAGGTCTCCCCCACATATCCTAAGAGGCATGGGCACATGATAAGATATATTAAGTTTTTGGTGTGGCAATTTATAAAGTTATTAAAAATGTGAGTTACACCATTATGGACAATAGATGCACCTTTCAAGATGTTAGTGCAATTATTGCACCCACTACACGCGAATGTGCCCGTTGGTAGTGGGGCATTCATTATGCGTGGTTGACTATTGTCATTGATCTCTCTATAGGTATGTACCAGACAATTTCTAATGGTACGATTACGCCGGAATGAAAACATGGGTTTGGGTAATGAGTCTTTATTTTGATTGGTGATCAAATGCCAATTTCTATTAACAATGTTTTTAATTTGATTACTAATATTACTATGATTAGTGACAAAAATCAAAGATGGATTATCCACTAACGTTGTCTTAGACTTACTAACAAGAAGAGAATCCCTATTAAAATATCTGGCTCTTTTGTATGCATGTCTGATTAACCTTTTTGGATAACCCCTCACCACAAATTTTTTAGTCATTTTTTGGCCATGTTTATCATAATCTTTGATGTTTGTGCAATTCCGCCTTAAGCGTAAGAATTGTCCAAAAGGAATATTATCCTTTTGGCAAACGGGGTGATTACTATTGTAATGGAGCATCGTGTTCCTGTCAGTGGGTTTAGTAAAAGTTCTACGGCAAGTAGTCCATCCACATGTTTAATTTTAATATCCAGGAATTCACATTCATCCTTATTTACATTAGAAGTGAATTTAAGATTGTCATCTCCCAGGTTGATCCACTGTATAAACTCAGCCAAAAGTTCTACAGAGCCGGTCCATATAAAGAACACATCGTCTATGTATCGGCACCACTCAGAGATATTTTCAAAGAATGGTGCCGCTACATTGAAGACGTGCTTCTCCTCAAACTTCGCCACATATAGACCGGCCAGACTGGGAGCACAGGTAGCTCCCATGCTGGTTCCCTTGATTTGTTTAAAAAACTCCTTTTCAAATAGGAAGATATTGTTTTTTAGTATGATAGTAACACATTCAACAATGAAGGTCGCATGTGGAGACAGATCTTCATCTTCAATCCTGAGGAGATCCTCAATCATACTAATTGTGTTATCCTGAGGGATATTTGTGTACAGAGCCTCAATATCCAAAGTCACGAGGCTCTGTATTTCAGGATTAAATTCTAGACGTTCTATCCTCTGTATCATAGCAGCAGTGTCCTTTATGTATGCTTTTTGTTGTATTACTAACGGCTGCAGAAAAACATCAACATATTTGCTGAGAGGCTCTGTCAAGGAATTAATACTAGAAACAATGGGTCTCATAGGGGGGTCCTCAATGTTCTTATGCACTTTCGGAAGACCATATAGTGCTGGAATGATCGGGTTATTGTTGCACAAGAAGTTGAATTCATCACTACAGATGATACCGTCCTCTTTGGCAAAATGTAAAAGATTAATAATATTCTTAGTCAGAGTGTTCCACTCTTCCCTATTTGATCTTTGGTAATGTAAATTGTTATGTAGTAACATGTGCATTCTTTTGTTGTAATCTTCAGTCTCCATCACAACAATACTACCACCTTTATCGGCTGGTTTGATCGTGAGATTACTACACTGTTCCAAAGATTTAAGGGCCAACCTTTCACGGGCATTGAGATTGTTATTAACCCATGATTTTTTGTTTAGTAGATCATCTATATTTTTTTCGACTATTCTTTCGAAAACTTCAATATCTTTACTGACAAGGTTTAATGGAGGTGTCCATGTAGACTTAGGCTTAAGACCCGATTTATTGATTGTTAGTGCTTTTACTTTCCCTTCAAAAAAAGCACTTAATCTAATCTTTCTAAAGAAACTTTGTAAGTCTCTCTCTAAATTGTATCTGTCAACGGGGGAGGCAATGGCGTATCCTAACCCTTTTTCTAAAACATTGTTTTGATTATAATATATTGTTTTTTTATGTTTTTTTTTTTTTTGTTTAGAAAACTGTCCTGAAGAAGGTGTACATTTGTCTAGTCACCGAAACGCAGCGTCGACAACTTTGTTTTCTTATATTTGTGAATGTAATCATGACTGGCATACATTTTTAAATTCTAATGATGTATTGTTTTTACTATTGACTGTGTATATATTTGCAAATAAATATTAATATTTTTAAATCTTTTCTGTTTTTGTTGCTTCTGACCCACTGCTATTTTAGTATTTTATTAGTATTGTTTTAGCATACTTTTGGCATAGTAAAGTGTATAAATTTTGATTGTTTTTCTGACTTCCAGTACTGTGTCGATTTTTTAGTGTTTATAATCAAATGTATAGGGACTCTTTTCTCTTGACTGTAATTACCCTGTCCCTTATTTAAATTGAAGGGTACCTCCCTTTTTTGATTTCTTACAGTATTTATTTAATCCTTTCGATGTTTTCTGTGAAGAAGCCCAATTTGGTTGTTTTTTTCTGTGAATCTGCGAATCCATCGCGGTGCTCAGCGTGGCCCCCCATTTAACTTCGCAGTGAATTCACTGATCCACACAGGGACTGTGAGTGGGTTTGTAAGTGTCTGTGTGAATCTGTGAGTGGGTGTGTCAGAGTGTGAGTGGGTCTTTGAGTAGGTGTGAGTATGTGAATGGTTTTGTGAGTGGATGCATGAGTGTCGGACCGGGTCTGTGAATGGGTGTGTGAGTGTCTGAGTGGGTCTGTAAGTAGGTGGGTGTTAGACTTGGCATCTTTTGGCGTGTTTCCCCAGAGTTTTTGCTTTCTGACCTCCCGGTTTTGACTCTGTTTTTGCTGGCTTATTGTCTCTGCGCACTTTCTCACTGCTGATCAGTGTTAAAGTGCAAGTGCTCCTGTTGTAAACTGTGTTATGGATTGGTGTTTCCATCATTGGAATATTTGATTTACTTGTCAGTCCCTAGTAAAGTGTGCCAGGGCCTGTAAATCAAATGCTGTTAGTGGGCTGCAGCACTGGATTGTGCCACCCACGCAAACAGCCTGTAAATGTAACTCTGGCCTGCCATTGCAGAGCCTGTGTGCAGTCTGGGACGGCCATGTCGACTTGGCAAGTGTACCCACTTGCCAGGCCCTAACCTTCCCTTTTCTTACATGGCAGTCACCCCTAAGGTAGGCCCAAGGTACCCCTGTGGGCAGGGTGCAGTATATGTGAAAGGTAGGACATGCCCTGGTGTGTGTGGCATGTCCTGATAGTGAATTACTGCCAATTTCGTTTTTCACTATTGCAAGGCTACCTGTTCCCATAGGACAGAATGGGGAGTTTGTTTATAACATCTTATAAACATAACTAGCCCTGGGAACTAGGTAGAGAAATGAAGTTTAGTATGCCTGAACTCAGAATCTAAAGATGCATCTTTTAGTGAAGGTGATTTTTACATTCTGTGTTTGAAAATACCGCTTTTAGAAAGTAGGTATTTTCTTGCTCAGCCTTCCAGTAGGCCTCTGCTGGGTTTGTGGATTGACTGTCTGGGTTTTGGATGACAGGGGCTGGGGAGGAGCAGTGGCTCCAGAGAGTCTAAGTGGGTCAGGAAAGGGCTGAATAGACCTGGGCTGCATTTAGAGTAGGGGGAGGAGATTTCCTTTCACCTGAATGGGCCTAGTCTGCCTCTGACAATGCCGTCTCCACCTCCTGCCAGGAAGCCACACCAGAGAGGGCAGAACTGGTTCTGGCTGGGCACAGACCCTCTCTGCCTGAGAGGACAAAGGATTTTGGGCTATAAAAAGTGGGGCCCAAACCCCTGAACTTTAGAACTCTTTTGGACCAAGAAGACTGCCAAGAAGAAGAGCTGGAGAAGCTGTAAGGAGGAACTACCACTTTGCTGAGTGCTTTGCTGTGTTGGCCTGCAGTGGCTGCTTCTGTCTTGGGCAGTGAAAGGACTGGACTGAACTTTCTGCAATCTATTTTTGTGAGTTTCTCCAAGGGTTTGAGGTAGAGCTTGCCCCCTTTTCAAGAAGTCTCAGGAACAGCAAAGACTTAAAGTTCTTCTGCTCTCAGCACTGGGAACTGTGTGTTTTGTGCTGCAACAGAAGAAAAAGCAACCCGACGCCGTCTATGACGCCGCTGCCGACTCCGTGTCCTGAAGACACCGCAGAGGGCACCGCCGCAACGCCGCACCGTGATCCTGGTCTCACCGATGATGCCTGCTGACGCTGCCACCGAGCCGCTGCTCGCACTGCGACCTGTGGGCACCGCACTCCGCATCGCTTCGATTCACGACGCCGCCTTTGTATCCCCGACACTGCCGCTTCATGCCGAAATCGACGCCGCTGCTTGCACCATGGTTCGAGGGCAACGCTCGTAAGGTTGCACTACGCACCGCCCTCATCCCGCACCGCAGCCTTGGCCTACTGACGCCAGCGCCATCGACTCCAGTTCGTCAGCCGACAACAGCGCTTCAGCAACGACGACGCCGCTGCTTGCACCGTGCCCTGCCAGCACTGCGACGAGGAATGCATCACTTCGCACCACGACCCTGGTCTCACCGATGCCGCCATCTGATGCTGCCACTGAGTCGCTGCTCGCACCGCGACCTGAGGGCATTGCACGCCGCACCGCTGCACTTAGCACCTCAGCACCCGACGCCTGCCGACACCAGCGCTCCTGACTTCAACTGCAAGGAGTTCGATCTGCAACGCGTGTGACTTTGCGGGCCAGACGACTCCTGCACCGACCTCCGGAACCAACGCCTGCAGACCCCATGCTTTCGGAAGCTCAATGAGAGGTTGCCGATGCCCTGCATTTCTAAAGGTACTGTTTTGCGGGTCTCCCCGACACCGTAGCTGGCCCCATGACGCCGCGGTCAGCCAGAACTGTTTGGATTTGTTTGTTCACGACGCCGTGATAGCCCCGGACGGAGCAATCGACTTCAAGGAACTGTATTTCAAGGTTATTTTGATAACTGAAGATTTCTAAGTACTGTATTGTGGATTTTCATCGTTTTTTGGTCTTGTCTTAAGTATATAAAAATATTGGATATTTTTCTAAACTAGTGTGGTGTCCTTTTGTAGTGCTTACACTGTATTACTGTTGGTTATGTGCAAATGCTTTACACACTGCCTCTAAGATAAGCCTGACTGCTCGTTCCAAGCTACCAAGGGGGTGAGCAGGGGTTATTTTAGGTGTGTAACTCCCTTATCCTGACTAGAAGGAAGGGTCCCTACTTGGACAAGGTGCAAACCATTGCCAACTAGAGACCCCCATTTCTAACAGTGGTTCTGTGGGTATGTGAGTATGTGAAGGGGTGTGTAATTGTTTGAGTGGGTCTGTGAGTGGGTATGTAAGAGTGTGAGTGGCTCTGTGTTCAGGTGTGTCAGTGTGTGAGTGGGTCTGTGATTGGGTGTGTAAGTGTGAGTGGGTCTGTGAGAGTCTATGAGTGGGTCTGTGAGTGGGTCTGTGAGTGGGTTCATGAGTGTCTGAGTGGGTCAGTGTGTGGGTGCGTAAGTGTCTGTATGGGTATCTGAGCGGGTGCAAGAGTGTCTGAAGGGGTGTGTGAGTGAGTGGGTTTCTGAGTGGGTGTTGGAGTGTCTGTGTGGGTCTCCGACTGGGTGTCTGAGTGTCTGTAAGATGGTATATGAGTATCTCAGTGAGTGGTTTTATTTTTTTTAAAGTTACGGCCGAATTTGCGGATCCACCTCGATTTTACACAGGGGCACTCTGAGCATCGCAGTTGATCTGTGGATCCATGGATTCATGCACCTGGGGAAAACATATATATAGCCCAATTTCTTTTCAATCATGGGTCCCTCATACACGTTTATATTTGCACACATGGGGTCAGGGTACCTCTACCATAACCCATTGTATTCCATTTTTTGTCAGTTCTCACAATCAGCGATTGTTCCCTCATCTCTAAAATGGCGGATGCAAGTGTCCTCTCAGGTTGCGGCCAGCCAATCACAGCATTGCTGGTGGCGCGTGAATCCGCGGAGGGTTTGCGTTCCTAGATATCTATATTTCTTTTTTCTTTAATAACTACAAAACTACTGAATGGATTTTCACCAAACCACAAAAAGCACTCTTTCACAACCAAGATCTAGCTTTATGCCAAATTTGGTCTAAATCCATCCAGCGGTTCGGGCTGTAGTGGTGTCTAAAATCCCTATGGGAAATTGCATGGAGAAAACATGTTTTGGCACTCCCCCTTTTTCTTGGCCTACGGTTGACGAAGCACCTCGAACCTGTCAGCACAGCATCTAAAGTGAGTGGCAAACTAGTTTTGAAAATTTTGTGAGGCTTCTTCAAACAATGGCAAAGTTATTGGCAAAACAAAAAATGTTTTTCCTATGAAAACTAGGTCCTAACTATAGCTCCCTACTGGCGACTGCCAGTAGGTCATATAAATATATATATTTTCACTGTAGAAACCAAAGGTTACAGGGACGTTATAGATAGGAAATAGAATTTTTTTAAAACATAGAAATTCACTGAAAAACCGAAAAGTTACAGGGACGTTATAGTTAGGAAATCGAATACAAAAAAACCCTTAGAAATTCACTGAAAAAACCAAAGGTCACAGGGCTGTTATAGTTAGGCTGACATTCAACTCATACAAAACCAGAGAAATTCAGCAGTTATAGTTACCTGAGCTAACTATAACTCATGCCCCCGCAATGCACTGCTTATCACGTCACATATTACATCACTCATGACATGGTCAGTGACGTCACTGATCACATCTCAAATGACATGAGTCTCTGTGTGGGTATGCGAGTGGGTGCATGAGTCTCTGAGTTGGTATGTAAGTGGGTGCATGAGCCTCTGTGTGTATCTGTGACTAGGTGCATGAGTGTCTGAGTGGGTCTGTGACTGGGTAAATGAGTCTCTGAGTGGGACTGTGGCTGGGTGCATAAGGGTCTGAGTGGGTATGTGAGTGGGTGCATGAGTGTCTGAATGCATATGTGAGTGAGTGCATGACATCTGTGTGAGTATGCGAGTGGGCCCATGAGTCTCTGAGTGCATATGGGTGTGGGTGCATGAGTCTCTGAGTGGGTCTGTGAGTGGGTGCATAAGTCTCTGAGTGGGGTCTGTGAGTGGGTGCATGAGTCTGTGTGGGTATGCGAGTGGGTGCATGAGTCTGAGTGGGTATCTAAGTGGGTGCGTGAGTCTCAGTGGGTCTCTGAGTGGGTCTGTCAGTGGGTTCATGAGTCTCTGAGTGTCTCTGTGAGTGGATGCATGAGTTTCTGAGTGGAAGTCTGAGTCTCTGAATGGGTCTGTGAGTGTCTGAGTGCATCTCTGAGTGGGTGTGTCAGTGTATAAGTAAAACTGTTGGCAAGTGTGTGTGTGTGTATATATATATATATATATATTTTATTTCTTCACCAATATTCGCGACAACGTCGATAGTCGCGGCGTCCCTGCGACGGTACATGGGGGGCCGCATTGATGGTCGTGATGGTCATGGTGTCGTTGCGAATATCGTGCGTGATTAACAAAATACATTTTGGACACATAACTTGTGTCACTAACATCCCCATTTCTCAAACATTGGGTCTGAGTACCGCCACCTGACCCCTTATGGCAGCTGTCACAGAAATTTTCAGCCCCGGGAACCGTTCCCCGATCAATAAAATGGTGAACTTTCTGTTCAGGTTGCGGCCACCCAATCACAGCATTCCTGTTGGCACTTACATTCGCAACCATCTGTGATGTCGCCGCGAAATATCCTCAAACACAGATATCACTATCTTTTTCGACTTAAACAGATTAGCACCAAATACCAAAAAGCACAATCTGGTTAACAACATCTACCTTTCTGCCAAAATTGGTGTAATTCCGTCCAGCGGTTCAGGCTGTAGTTTCGACTACGTGTCCTATGGGAATTAACATAGGAAAACACACTTTTTTTAGCCTCTTTTTTCTTGGTCCTCGCTTGACTGTTCACCTCGAAACTTGCCACGCACAACAAGACTTACCGTGATACATTGTTTGGAAAATTTCGTGAAGATTCATCAACCGGCGTCAAAGATATAGGCAAGTCAAAAAACGCTTTTTCTATAGAAACTAGGTCCTAACTATAAGTACCTACTGGAGACCGCCAGTAAGTTTTTATATATATATATATATATATATATATATATATATATATATATATATATATATATATATATATATATATATATATATATATATATATATTCAGAACAAAGAACGCGGCACTCCAGAACTGAGTTTTAAAGCACAATTTATTCTTGGCAACTTCCTCAACCAACGCGTTTCAGCCCCCTCACGGCTTTTCTCACGGTTAGTGAGTCCTTCATCTATTACACTTATTTATACCCACTTTTAGCCTTAATGGGGCATTGTGGGAAATGTAGTGTATAATATAAAACTTTATTGACAATTTTTTAACATTTTTAAATTTCTTAAAAAAACGGACTTGCATTTTATGCCAGGTTTTGCATTTTACAATGTGTACTTATTGTACAGTTAGTACTACAAACATGTAATATCACAGTGAATTAAGGTGTTATACTTCTATTCACCGGGTATCGTACCCTAATGGACAAGAACCACTTTACTAATTTAATTTCTAAGCTATGATATTATTGCTGTCCCATATTATGTATTTCAGTACAATATTTTAGATATAGTATCGATCATTGTAAACTATCTTACATAATAGGTATCTGAGGTATAGTACCCAATTCAGTGATTACATTGTCCATGTCATTAAGGTTCTTACTCCAAGTGTACAAAAGTTCCTCATCATTATTAATGCCTCTTGGGGCCTTAGTTCTTAATCTAATGATGTAACGAGATTCTGTTTGACGTAGTTGTTTTGTTCGAGCTCCTCCACGTTCATCAATAGATATCATGTGGATTCCATAGTAGCACATCTTTTTCCAGTCTCCGTTCTGGCATTGATTCATATGCTTAGCTGTAGCGTATGTCATATCTTTATTCTTGACTGCACGTATGTGCTCCAGAATACGCTTTTTAAGCATGCATGTCGTGCTCCCTATATATTTCATCCCACAATCACACTCAATGACGTAGATTACAAAACGGGAGGTACAGGTAATGTTTTGATCAATATTCATTATTTTCCCATTAGTTTCCTCAATTGTCTTCGCATTTTTCCGATTTTGCATGCAGGATAGATCTGTATAAATATATAAGAAAATTAAAACTTGCAAAGGTACATGCCTCAAAATATGGAGAAAACAACAAGGATGAAATGGTAGAACAGGCATCTGTTGAATCTGCAATTTCGATAGATCAAATGGGTGATCTGAAAACAATGTTTGATCTATTGTATGACTTAGAAGAAGGAAGCATGACAGAAGAACAAATATTAGTACATCTAGAAATTGAGACAGATAGGAGACCTGAAAGTGGATTAAAAAGAAATCGAAATATTATCCAACCCTATCTCCTGGAAACAAATTTGATCTCTTCTCAGACGCAATCATTGAAGAATTAGATAAATTACCAAAAATAAGGAATCAAAAACAAAAAGAAAATTTATCCAATAAAGAAAGGGAAGCAATTCATCGATTGGTTGAAAATGATGAAATCACAATAAAACCAGCGGACAAGGGGGGAACATCGTTGTGATGAATACACAAGATTATGTTGCCGAGGCAATGAGACAGTTGAATGACAGCACAAATTATTGTAGGATGGAAACCAATCCCATCAATAAAATGATATTTGATTTGAATAAGCAACTACAGCAGTGGCACAGTGAAAATCTTATCAGTAGTGAAGAATTAAAATTTCTCACAAACGACTTTCCCCAAATACCGACGATATATTTCCTTCCCAAAATACATAAAACTCTTCAACAGCCACCAGGGAGACCCATTGTCTCATCGTGTGATTCATTATATGAAAACTTATCACAGTATGTGGATAAATTTTTAGCACCGATAGCTCAAAGCATGAGCTCATATATAGAGGATACAGGAGATTTCCTTAGAGTTTTGAATGGAATAACATGGAATCATCAATATCTGTTGATCACAATAGATGTGGTTGCGCTATATACCTCTATAAGACACGACATAGGGATAAAAGCCTGCAATTATTTTTTAAGACAAAGGAGCATCAAAGATTTAAAGCACACACAGATGTTGTTGAAAATGATTGAAATTTGTGTCACTAACAATATTTTTCTATTCAATAAAGAGCTCTTCAAACAACAGTGCGGTACTGCCATGGGCATATCATTTTCACCAAATTATGCGAATACTGTAATGGGCTGGTGGGAGAAAACAATCGCTTGGTGTAATGACAATCAAGATGCACTGGAACAAATTGTCCTATGGGTTCGATACATCGACGATTTGTTTTTAATTTGGAATGGTACAGAGGAAGATTTTAAAGAATATTATGAGAAATTATCCAACAATGATATTGGATTATCCTTTACGTACACAATTAGCAAAAACGAGATTGCATTTCTGGACACTAAAGTGTATATCGAGGATGAAATCATTAACACTACCTTATATAGGAAAAGACCGCAACCAACAGTGTCTTACACGGAACAAGTTTCCACCCGACCCCATTAAAAAACAATATCCCATATGGAGAATTCACCAGGATGAAACGCAATTGCTCCAAAGAAGAAGATGCTGAGAATAAAATACAGGAAACCATGGTACGATTGAAATCAAGAGGATACAGCGAAAGAACTCTGAAAAAATGCAAACAAACAATTGATCAGAAATCAAGAACAGAGATAATGATTCCCAAAATGAAGAGAAGGTATCAAATAAACAAACGGCACCAAGATTTGTAACTACATACAGCAAAGAGAGTGGAATAATCTTGAATAAAATCAAAAAATATTGGCACTTCATCTCTGGAGACCCAGATATTGGAAAAATTTTGGGACAGAAACCGGCTGTTACATACAGAAAAACCAAGTCTCTCAAAGACATGCTCGTCCCAAGCCATTTTCAAGTTAAACCCAAAACTAACTGGCTAACAGATCAACACAAGGGGTTTAAAAGTGCAACTCATGCATGGCATGCAAAATCGGAAAAAATGCGAAGATAATTGAGGAAACTAATGGGAAAATAATGAATATTGATCAAAACATTACCTGTACCTCCCGTTTTGTAATCTACGTCATTGAGTGTGATTGTGGGATGAAATATATAGAGAGCACGACATGCATGCTTAAAAAGCGTATTCTGGAGCACATACGTGCAGTCAAGAATAAAGATATGACATACGCTACAGCTAAGCATATGAATCAATGCCAGAACGGAGACTGGAAAAAGATGTGCTACTATGGAATCCACATGATATCTATTGATGAACGTGGAGGAGATTGAACAAAACAACTACGTCAAACAGAATCTCGTTACATCATTAGATTAAGAACTAAGGCCCCAAGAGGCATTAATAATGATGAGGAACTTTTTGTACACTTGGAGTAAGAACCTTAATGACATGGACAATGTAATCACTGAATTGGGTACTATACCTCAGATACCTATTATGTAAGATAGTTTACAATGATCGATACTATATCTAAAATATTGTACTGAAATACATAATATGGGACAGCAATAATATCATAGCTTAGAAATTAAATTAGTAAAGTGGTTCTTGTCCATTAGGAGTACGATACCCGGTGAATAGAAGTATAACACCTTAATTCACTGTGATATTACATGTTTGTAGTACTAACTGTACAATAAGTACACATTGTAAAATGCAAAACCTGGCATAAAATGCAAGTCCGTTTTTTAAGAAATTTAAAAATGTTAAAAAATTGTCAATAAAGTTTTATATTATACACTACATTTCCCACAATGCCCCATTAAGGCTAAAAGTGGGTATAAATAAGTGTAATAGATGAAGGACTCACTAACCGTGAGAAAAGCCGTGAGGGGCTGAAACGCGTTGGTTGAGGAAGTTGCCAAGAATAAATTGTGCTTTAAAACTCAGTTCTGGAGTGCCGCGTTCTTTGTTCTGAAAATTACTTTGGGCCAGGATCCGGCCCCCACGCTGAGCACCAGCTGTTGAGCGCGCTGAGCAGAAGGATCACATTGGAGGCAATATATATATATATATATATATATATATATATATATATATATATATATATATATATTATCTACTGGCGGTCGCCAGTAGATAGTTATAGTTAGGACCTAGTTTCCATAGGAAAAGCGTTTTTCTTTTCCCAATAACTTTGGCGCCGGATGACGAATCTTCGCGAAATTTTCAAAACTAGTGGGGCGCTCCGGTCAGCTCCTATTCTGAAAGTTTCGGGGTGATTCATCAAGTGGGGGCCGAGAAAAAAGGGGGTCCCAAAATGCGTTTTCCCCATGTTATTTCCCATAGGAAACTTTAGACACGGCTACAGCCCGAACTGCTGAACGGAATTACACCAAATTTGGCAACAAGGTAGCCCGTGGTTCCGAAAGCGCCCTTTTCTTTAAATGGTGTAAATCCGTTCAGTAGTTCCTGAGAAATTCAAAAAATAGAGGTCAAAAAATCAATTTCCCATAGGAAACTTTGGACACGGTTTAAATGGTGTAAATCCGTTCAGTAGTTTTCGAGATATTAAAGGAAAAAAATCTTTATATATCTGGGCGGGACCTAACTACACAAGCACGAGCTTGGCTCTAATTGGCTGCCAACACTTCAATCCAGGAAGTGTTGGCAGCCATCTTGGTGCAATGCTTTTTAGGTCTCGCCTAGCGACGCAGCACATGCGCTGCCAACTACACAAACACCACTGCACTGCCCTAAACCCTAAAACACTACCTCAGCACGACCCCCTACACTACACGAACACCACTGCACTGCCCTAAACCCTAAAACACTACCCCCAGCACGACCCCCTACACTGCCCGAACACCACTACACTGCCCTAAACCCTGAAACACCACCCCCAGCATGACCCCCTACACTGCCCGAACACCACTGCACTGCCCTAAACCCTGAAACACCACCCCCAGCACGACCCCCTACACTGCCCGAACACCACTGCACAGCCCTAAACCCTGAAACACTACCCCCAGCACGACCCCCTACACTGCCCAAACACCACTGCACTGCCCTAAACCCTGAAACACCACCCCCAGCACGACCCCTACACTGCCCGAACACCACTGCACTGCCCTAAACCCTGAAACACTACCCCCAGCAAGACCCCCTACACTGCCCGAACACCACTGCACTGCCCTAAACCCTGAAACACTACCCCCAGCAAGACCCCTACACTGCCCGAACACCACTGCACTGCCCTAAACCCTGAAACATCACCCCCAGCAAGACCCCCTACACTGCATGAACACCAGTGCCCTAAACCCTGAAACACCACCCCCAGCAAGTCCCCCTACACTGCCCGAACACCACTGCACTGCCCTAAACCCTGAAACACCACCCCCAGCACCACCCCCTACACTGCCCGAACACCACTGCTCTGCCCAAAACCCTGAAACACTAGCCCCAGCATGACCCCCTACACTGCCCGAACACCACTGCACTGACCTAAACCCTGAAACACTAGCCCCAGCACGACCCCCTACATTTCCCGAACACCACTGAACTGCCCTAAACCCTGATCACCAGCCCAAGCACGACCCCCTACACTGCCCGAACACCACTGCCCTAAACCCTGAAACACCAGCCCCAGCACGACCCCTACACTGCCCGAACACCACTGCACTGCCCTAAACCCTGAACCACCAGCCCCAGCATGACCCCCTACACTGCCCGAACACCATTGCACTGCCCTAAACCCTGAAACACCACCCCCTGCATGACCCCCTACACTACCCGAACACCACTGCATTGCCCTAAACCCTGAAACACCACCCCCAGCACGACCCCCTACACTGCCCGGACACCACTGCACTGCACTGCCCTAAACCCTGAAACACTACCCCAGCAAGACCCCCTACACTGCCCGCCACCACTGCACTGCCCTAAACCCTGAAACACCACCCCCAGCAAGACCCCCTACACTGCCCGAACACCACTGCACTAAACCCTGAAACACCACCCCCAGCAAGACCCCCTACACTGCCCGAACACCACTGCACTGCCCTAAACCCTGAAACACCACCCCCAGCACGGACCCCTACACTGCCCGAACACCACTGCTCTGCCCAAAACCCAGAAACACCAGCCCAGCACGAACCCCTACACTGCCCGAACACCACTGCACTGCCCTAAACCCTGATACACCAGCCCCAGCACGACCCCCTACACTGCCCGAACACCACTGCACTGCCCTAAACTCTGAAACACCAGCCCCAGCACGACCCCCTACACTGCCCAAACACCACTGCACTGCCCTAAACACTGAAACACCAGCCCCAGCACGACCCCCTACACTGCCCGAACACCACTGCACTGCCCTAAACCCTGAAACACCAGCCCCAGCACGACCCCCTACACTGCCCGAACACCACTGCACTGCCCTAAACCCTGAAACACCAGCACCAGCATGACCCCCTACACTGCCCGAACACCACTGCACTGCCCTAAACCCTGAAACACCAGCCCCAGCACGACCCCCTACACTGCCCGAACACCACTGCACTGCCCTAAACCCTGAAACACCACCCGCTGCACGACCCCTACACTGCCCGAATACCACTGCACTGCCCTAAACCCTGAAACACCACCCCCTGCACGACCCCCTACACTGCCCAAACACCACTGCACTGCCCTAAACCCTGAAACACCACACCCAGCACGACCCCTACACTGCCCGAACACCACTGCACTGCCCTAAACCCTGAAACACCACCCCCAGCACGACCCCCTACACTGCCCGAACACCACTGCACTGCCCAAAACCCTGAAACACTACCCCCAGCAAGACCCCCTACACTGCCCGAACACCACTGCACTGCCCTAAACCCTGAAACATCACCCCCAGCAAGACCCCCTACACTGCCTGAACACCACTGCCCTAAACCCTGAAACATCACCCCCAGCAAGACCCCCTACACTGCCTGAACACCACTGCCCTAAACCCTGAAACACCACCCCCAGCAAGTCCCCCTACACTGCCCGAACACCACTGCACTGCCCTAAACCCTGAAACACCACCCCCAGCATGACCCCCTACACTGCCCGAACACCACTGCACTGCCCTAATCCCTGAAACACTAGCCACAGCACGACCCCCTACACTGCCCGAACACCACAGCACTGCCCTAAACCCTGAAACACCAGCCCCAGCACGACCCGCTACACTGCCCAACACCACTGCACTGCCCTAAACCCTGAAACACCAGCCCCAGCACGACCCCCTACACTGCCCGAACACCACTGCCCTGCCCTAAACCCTGAAACACCAGCCCCAGCACGACCCCCTACACTGCCCGAACACCACTGCACTGCCCTAAACCCTGAAACAACAGCCCCAGCACGACCCCATACACTGCCCGAACACCACTGCACTGCCCTAAACCCTGAAACACCACCCCCAGCACCACCCCCTACACTGCCCGGACACCACTGCACTGCCCTAATCCCTGAAACACTACCCCCAGCAAGACCCCCTACACTGCCCGAACACCACTGCACTGCCCTAAACCCTGAAACACCACCCCCAGCAAGACCCCCTACACTGCCCGATCACCACTGCCCTAAACCCTGAAACACCACCCCCAGCAAGACCCCCTATACTGCCCGAACACCACTGCACTGCCCTAAACCCTGAAACACCACCCCCAGCACGAACCCCTACACTGCCCGAACACCACTGCTCTGCCCAAAACTCTGAAACACCAGCCCCAGCACGAACCCCTACACTGCCCGAACACCACTGCACTGCCCTAAACCCTGAAACACCAGCCCCAGCACGACCCCCTACACTGCCCGATCACCACTGCACTGCCCTAAACCCTGAAACACTAGCCCCAGCACGACCCCCTACACTGCCCGAACACCACTGCACTGCCCTAAACCCTGAAACACTAGTCCCAGCACGACCCCCTACACTGCCCGAACACCACTGCACTGCCCTAAACCCTGAAACACCAGCCCCAGCACGACACCCTACACTGCCCAAACACCACTGCACTGCCCTAAACCCTGAAACACCAGCCCCAGCACGACCCCCTACACTGCCCGAACACCACTGCACTGCCCTAAACCCTGAAACACCAGCCCCAGCAAGACCCCCTACACTGCCCGAACACCACTGCACTGCCCTAAACCCTGAAACACCACCCCCAGCAAGACATCCTACACTGCCCGAACACCACTGCACTGCCCTAAACCCTGAAACACCACCCCCAGCAAGACCCCCTACAGTGCCCGAACACCACTGCACTGCCCTAAACCCTGAAACACCACCCCCTGCAAGACCCCCTACACTGCCCGAATACCACTGCACTGCCCTAAACCCTGAAACACCACCCCCTGCATGACCGCCTACACTGCCCAAACACCACTGCACTGCCCTAAACCCTGAAACACCAGCCCCAGCAAGACCCCCTACACTGCCCGAACACCACTGCACTGCCCTAAACCCTGAAACACCACCCCTGCAAGACCCCCTACACTGCCCGAATACCACTGCACTGCCCTAAACCCTGAAACACCACCCCCAGCATGACCCCCTACTCTGCCCGAACACCACTGCTCTGCCCTAAACCCTGAAACACTACCCCCAGCACGACCCCTACACTGCCCAAACACCACTGCTCTGCCCTAAACCCTGAAACACCACCCCCAGCACGACCCCCTACACTGCCCGAACACCACTGCACTGCCCTAAACCCTGAAACACTACCTCCAGCACGACCCCCTACACTGCCCGAACACCACTGCACTGCCCTAAACCCTGAAACACTACCCCCAGCACGACCCCTACACTGCCCGAACACCACTGCACTGCCCTAAACCCTGAAACACCAGCCCCAGCACGACCCCCTACACTGCCCGAACACCACTGCACTGCCCTAAACCCTGAAACACCAGCCCCAGCACGACCCCCTACACTGCCCGAACACCACTGCACTGCCCTAAACCCTGAAACACCAGCCCCAGCACGACCCCCTACACTGCCCGAACACCACTGAACTGCCCTAAACCCTGAAACACCAGCCCCAGCACGACCCCCTACACTGCCCGAACACCACTGCACTGCCCTAAACCCTGAAACACCAGCCCCAGCACGACCCCCTACACTGCCCGAACACCACTGCACTGCCCTAAACCCTGAAACACCAGCCCCAGCACGACCCCCTACACTGCCCGAACACCACTGCACTGCCCTAAACCCTGAAACACCATCCCCAGCACGACCCCCTACACTGCCCGAACACCACTGCACTGCCTTAAACCCTGAAACACCATCCCCAGCACGACCCCCTACACTGCCCGAACACCACTGCACTGCCTAAACCCTGAAACACCACCCCCAGCACGACCCCTACACTGCCCGAACACCACTGCTCTGCCGTAAACCCTGAAACACCACCCCCAGCAAGACCCCCTACACTGCCCAAACACCACTGCACTGCCCTAAACCCTGAAACACCACCCCCAGCACCACCCCCTACACTGCCCGAACACGCACTGCCCTAAACCCTGAAACACCACCCCAGCACGACCCCCTACACTGCCCGAACACCACTGCACTGCCCTAAACCCTGAAACACCAGCCCCAGCACGACCCCTTCACTGCCCGAACACCACTGCACTGCCCTAAACCCTGAAACACCAGCCCCAGCACGACCCCCTACACTGCCCGAACACCACTGCACTGCCCTAAACCCTGAAACACCACCCCCAGCACGACCCCTACACTGCCCGAACACCACTGCTCTGCCCAAATCCCTGAAACACCACCCCAGCACGGCCTCCTACACTGCCCGAACACCACTGCACTGTACTAAACCCTGAAACACCAGCCCCAGAAAGACCCCCTACACTGCCCGAACACCACTGCACTGCCCTAAACCCTGAAACACCAGCCCCAGCACGACCCCCTACACTGCCTGAACACCACTGCACTGCCCTAAACCCTGAAACACCAGCCCCAGCACGACCCCCTACACTGCCCGAACACCACTGCACTGCCCTAAACCCTGAAACACCACCCCAGCAAGACCCCCTACACTGCCCGAACACCACTGCCCTAAACCCTGAAACACCACCCCCAGCAAGACCCCTACACTGCCCGAACACCACTGCACTGCCCTAAACCCTGAAACACCACCCCAGCACGACCCCCTACACTGCCCAAACACCACTGCACTGCCCTAAACCCTGAAACACCACCCCCAGCACGACCCCTACACTGCCCGAACACCACTGCACTGCCCTAAACCCTGAAACACCAGCCCCAGCACGACCCCCTACACTGCCCGAACACCACTGCACTGCCCTAAACCCTGAAACACCAGCCCCAGCACGACCCCCTACACTGCCCGAACACCACTGCACTGCCCTAAACCCTGAAACACCAGCCCCAGCACGACCCCCTACACTGCCCGAACACCACTGCACTGCCCTAAACCCTGAAACACCAGCCCCAGCACGACCCCCTACACTGCCCGAACACCACTGCACTGCCCTAAACCCTGAAACACCAGCCCCAGCACGACCCCCTACACTGCCCGAACACCACTGCACTGCCCTAAACCCTGAAACACCAGCCCCAGCACGACCCCCTACACTGCCCGAACACCACTGCACTGCCCTAAACCCTGAAACACCACCCCCAGCAAGACCCCCTACACTGCCCGAACACCACTGCACTGCCCTAAACCCTGAAACACCACCCCAGCAAGACCCCCTACACTGCCCGAACACCACTGCACTGCCCTAAACCCTGAAACACCACCCCCAGCACGACCCCTACACTGCCCGAACACCACTGCACTGCCCTAAACCCTGAAACACCACCCCCAGCACGACCCCCTACACTGCCCGAACACCACTGCACTGCCCTAAACCCTGAAACACCACACCCAGCACGACCCCCTACACTGCCCGAACACCACTGCACTGCCCTAAACCCTGAAACACCACCCCCAGCACGACCCCCTACACTGCCCGAACACCACTGCACTGCCCTAAACCCTGAAACACCACCCCCAGCACGACCCCCTACACTGCCCGAACACCACTGCACTGCCCTAAACCCTGAAACACTACCCCCAGCAAGACCCCCTACACTGCCCGAACACCACTGCACTGCCCTAAACCCTGAAACACCACCCCCAGCAAGACCCCCTACACTGCCCGAACACCACTGCACTGCCCTAAACCCTGAAACACCACCCCCAGCAAGACCCCTACACTGCCCGAACACCACTGCACTGCCCTAAACCCTGAAACACCACCCCCAGCAAGACCCCCTACACTGCCCGAACACCACTGCACTGCCCTAAACCCTGAAACACCACCCCCAGCATGACCCCTACACTGCCCGAACACCACTGCACTGCCCTAAACCCTGAAACACCAGCCCCAGCACGACCCCCTACACTGCCCGAACACCACTGCACTGCCCTAAACCCTGAAACACCAGCCCCAGCACGACCCCCTACACTGCCCGAACACCACTGCACTGCCCTAAACCCTGAAACACCAGTCCCAGCATGACCCCCTACACTGCCCGAACACCACTGCACTGCCCTAAACCCTGAAACACCAGCCCCAGCACGACCCCCTACACTGCCCGAACACCACTGCACTGCCCTAAACCCTGAAACACCAGCCCCAGCACGACCCCTACACTGCCCGAACACCACTGCACTGCCCTAAACCCTGAAACACTACCCCCAGCACGACCCCCTACACTGCCCGAACACCACTGCACTGCCCTAAACCCTGAAACACCACCCCCAGCACGACCCCCTACACTGCCCGAACACCACTGCACTGCCTAAACCCTGAAACACCACCCCCAGCACGACCCCCTACACTGCCCGAACACCACTGCCTGCCCTAAACCCTGAAACACCACCCCCAGCACGACCCCCTACACTGCCCGAACACCACTGCACTGCCCTAAACCCTGAAACACCACCCCCAGCATGACCCCCTACACTGCCCGAACACCACTGCACTGCCCTAAACCCTGAAACACTAGCCCCAGCACGACCCCCTACACTGCCCGAACACCACTGCACTGCCCTAAACCCTGAAACACCAGCCCCAGCACGACCCCCTACACTGCCCGAACACCACTGCACTGCCCTAAACCCTGAAACACCAGCCCCAGCACGACCCCCTACACTGCCCGAACACCACTGCACTGCCCTAAACCCTGAAACACCAGCCCCAGCACGACCCCCTACACTGCCCGAACACCACTGCACTGCCCTAAACCCTGAAACACCAGCCCCAGCACGACCCCCTACACTGCCCGAACACCACTGCACTGCCCTAAACCCTGAAACACCACCCCCAGCACGACCCCCTACACTGCCCGAACACCACTGCACTGCCCTAAACCCTGAAACACTACCCCCAGCAAGACCCCCTACACTGCCCGAACACCACTGCACTGCCCTAAACCCTGAAACACCACCCCCAGCAAGACCCCCTACACTGCCCGAACACCACTGCACTGCCCTAAACCCTGAAACACCACCCCCAGCAAGACCCCCTACACTGCCCGAACACCACTGCACTGCCCTAAACCCTGAAACACCAGCCCCAGCACGACCCCCTACACTGCCCGAACACCACTGCACTGCCCTAAACCCTGAAACACCAGCCCCAGCACGACCCCCTACACTGCCCGAACACCACTGCACTGCCCTAAACCCTGAAACACCAGCCCCAGCACGACCCCCTACACTGCCCGAACACCACTGCACTGCCCTAAACCCTGAAACACCAGCCCCAGCACGACCCCCTACACTGCCCGAACACCACTGCACTGCCCTAAACCCTGAAACACCACCCCCAGCACGACCCCTACACTGCCCGAACACCACTGCACTGCCCTAAACCCTGAAACACCACCCCCAGCAAGACCCCCTACACTGCCCGAACACCACTGCACTGCCCTAAACCCTGAAACACCACCCCCAGCAAGACCCCCTACACTGCCTGAACACCACTGCACTGCCCTAAACCCTGAAACACCACCCCCAGCAAGACCCCCTACACTGCCCGAACACCACTGCACTAAACCCTGAAACACCACCCCCAGCAAGACCCGCTACACTGCCCGAACACCACTGCACTGCCCTAAACCCTGAAACACCACCCCCTGCATGACCGCCTACACTGCCCGAACACCACTGCACTGCCCTAAACCCTGAAACACCACCCCCTGCACGACCCCCTACACTGCCCGAACACCACTGCACTGCCCTAAACCCTGAAACACCACCCCCAGCAAGACCCCCTACACTGCCCGAACACCACTGCACTGCCCTAAACCCTGAAACACCACCCCCAGCAAGACCTCCTACACTGCCCGAACACCACTGCACTGCCCTAAACCCTGAAACACCACCCCCAGCAAGACCCCCTACACTGCCCGAACACCACTGCACTGCCCTAAACCCTGAAACACCACCCCCTGCAAGACCCCCTACACTGCCCGAATACCACTGCACTGCCCTAAACCCTGAAACACCACCCCAGCACGACCGCCTACACTGCCCGAACACCACTGCACTGCCCTAAACCCTGAAACACCACCCCCAGCACGACCCCCTACACTGCCCGAACACCACTGCACTGCCCTAAACCCTGAAACACCACCTCCAGCATGACCCCTACACTGCCCGAACACCACTGCACTGCCCTAAACCCTGAAACACCACCCCCAGCACGACCCCCTACACTGCCTGAACACCACTGCACTGCCCTAAACCCTGAAACACCACCCCCAGCAAGACCCCCTACACTGCCCGAACACCACTGCACTGCCCTAAACCCTGAAACACCACCCCAGCAAGACCCCCTACACTGCCCGAACACCACTGCTCTACCCTAAACCCTGAAACACCACCCCCAGCAAGACCCCCTACACTGCCCGAACACCACTGCACTGCCCTAAACCCTGAAACACCACCCCCAGCAAGACCCCCTATACTGCCTGAACACCACTGCACTGCCCTAAACCCTGAAACACCACCCCCAGCACGAACCCCTACACTGCCCGAACACCACTGCACTGCCCTAAACCCTGAAACACCAGCCCCAGCACGAACCCCTACACTGCCCGAACACCACTGCACTGCCCTAAACCCTGAAACACCAGCCCCAGCACGACCCCCTACACTGCCCGAACACCACTGCACTGCCCTAAACCCTGAAACACCAGCCCCAGCACGACCCCCTACACTGCCCGAACACCACTGCACTGCCCTAAACCCTGAAACACCAGCCCCAGCACGACCCCCTACACTGCCCGAACACCACTGCACTGCCCTAAACCCTGAAACACCAGTCCCAGCACGACCCCCTACACTGCCCGAACACCACTGCACTGCCCTAAACCCTGAAACACCAGCCCCAGCACGACCCCCTACACTGCCCGAACACCACTGCACTGCCCTAAACCCTGAAACACCAGCCCCAGCACGACCCCCTACACTGCCCGAACACCACTGCACTGCCCTAAACCCTGAAACACCAGCCCCAGCACGACCCCCTACACTGCCCGAACACCACTGCACTGCCCTAAACCCTGAAACACCACCCCAGCAAGACCCCCTACACTGCCCGAACACCACTGCACTGCCCTAAACCCTGAAACACCACCCCCAGCAAGACCTCCTACACTGCCCGAACACCACTGCACTGCCCTAAACCCTGAAACACCACCCCCAGCAAGACCCCCTACACTACCCGAACACCACTGCACTGCCTAAACCCTGAAACACCACCCCTGCACGACCCCCTACACTGCCCGAACACCACTGCACTGCCCTAAACCCTGAAACACCACCCCCTGCAAGACCCCCTACACTGCCCGAACACCACTGCACTGCCCTAAACCCTGAAACACCACCCCCAGCACTGTAGGAGAGTAGGATCTGCTTCACATGGGTACCCCCACTTTTTGCTGATGCTTCACTGTTTTTCGACATTAGTCTGGCTGGGGCCCTGCTAATCAGAACCCCAGCCTAGCTGCTTCCTCTTAAAGGTTTCCATGTGCCTTAGGCACATCACTGATTGGGATCTGGAGTGCCCTTATAAGTCCCTAGTATATGGTATACTATGTACCAAGGGCATAGGTACCTCAGAGGCCTGCCAGGGGCTGCAGCATGTATTATGCCACCCCTGGAAGGCCATCCAAACTGACACCACAGGTCTGCTACTGCAGCCTGGGTAAGGTGGTGCATGCACCCCTTACTGTGATATAGGTTACCTATATCACGAAATACATACACACATATAAACCTATAAGTCACTCCTAAGGCAGGCCTTATCAATCCTAAAGGCAGAGTGCATGGTTCCTATGTGAGAGGGTGCCCTGCATGAGCAGGGCCCCTCTGCAGCGTTCGGAGACCATCTCTGATGCTGTTTGTAGTGCAGCCTGACCATATACTCTTAAGCGCATTATATCCTCGCGGTAAAATGCTAACTTTGGAATGGCTGCACCTAAACATGTCGTGTTTGGTGTCAAACATCTTGGAATACTACCCCCCGCCAATCCTGGCGGCGGGGGTAGCATTCCACCCTTCTAGAGGGAAAGACATGTTAACTCTGACTAGTCCAGTAACTTCTTTCCAGAGCCCTGGCATCACAAAATGGATGCTGCTGCCACAGACACGAGTCTGGCCTCCTGCTGCTGGACGAAACTCCGGCAGGGGAGGCCTGGACAATAGGTTTCCTGTCCCAGGGAGGTGTGACCACCTCCCCAGACAGGATAATGTGTATTGGGGCTGGGCGGGAGCACTTTCGGGTGCTTTGAAGTCCTGCACTGGGGGCACATTTGGTGTCCCTGTGCATACCCCAGTTCAAACCGGATCAGGGGCTTGCAGCCCCTGCTTTGGCGCGAACTGGACAAAGGGAAAGGGGTGTAGCCACCCCTCTGCCCTGACCCACCCATAGGTGGGGCCACAGAGTAGTCCAACCCCTATTTTTAGAATAAAGGTAGGAACCCAGTCCTTAGGACTTTAGATTATACCTGGACGAAACTCTGAAACTGAATCCTGGACCTTCGACGCTCTACGACAAGATTAGAGGACTGAAGAATCTCCCTTGGGGTCAAGGAGTGACTCCCTGCTTGGCAGGCACCAAAGAAGCATCTGTCCGGTTCGCATTTCTGAAGCTCCCGTCGGATGCCGAAGTCATCGCATCACCAGAGGTGGATTCTCAGACTTCCCGAGGCTACTCCTGAGTCCCCAGCAAAGCTGAGGCCCGTGGCTATCGTGGGTGACTTGAGACTGTGACCCCTGGACACCGAGCACATTTGCAAGTACATCATCTTCTGGGTCTCCCAAGAAGTCGTGCTTTGGGCTCCAAGTAGCCCTAGCCTCCAGCACTACCTGCACCGAAGATCACTGGCTCCCACTCCACAAGTGTCCTGTAAGCCAGCTCCACGTGCGGCGTCACGAGGCTCCTTCGCGGTCGCTAGCCCGTTGGCTAGTAGCCCTTAACGAAGGCCAATCCTTTTCTTACTTGGCATCCTGGTTGCTCCAGGCCTGCCCTCACTTACCCTCGCTGGGTGAGTTCCACAGACCTTGCTGGTCTGCACCATCGACGATCTACATCTTACTCGAGACTTGCCGTTGCCAAGGCTTGTTGGGTCCAATCCGGTCGCCGACACCTCAGCACTTGACAGACATCGTGTACCAGCCCGAATCCTGCTCCTGGTCGCCGACAACGCCTCCCGGACCTCGTGGCTGAAGAGTCAAGATGACCGTCAACGCACCTGAAGCACTCGACATCGGTGGGCATCTGTCCATCGCCTTCCTGGTCACTGGCTAGTGACCCAGACTCTGTCCCCTCTGCTTTCAGGTTCACCAGAACTCCGATCCACTCTTGGATCCACCCGGACACTTTTCTCTTGGCCGCCAGCAGCACTTTGCAGCAGATCGCCATTCGAATCGACGACGAAACCCGACCCCGAAAGGCACCTATGCACCCGGCTTCCTGGGTGAGGTAACACGAGTACTCCGGTGCTCCCGTGGGTAGAGACTCTTCAAAGTCCTAGATCTCAAAGGGTTTTGTCCTAGTCCTCTTTTAAGTGTCCCTTTCCTCTATTTTCCCGATCCCGACTTTCTCCATAGAAGTTAACGGCGTATCGCGGTTGTGTATTTACACTGCACGCGTCTCCCGTGGGTCCCCTGTGTCACTACCTTGGGTGGTTCCTTGTGGTCCAAGCACTTCTAGAGGCTCTAGGCCTAGTGTCTAGTTCAGTCATGGTTCGCATACCACTTTATTGGTATATGGTTTGGTACGCCCCTAGGGCCCAAACGTGTATTTGTGCTATTACTGTGATTTAAGATCTTATAACTTATGTGTAGGAGAGTAGGATCTGCTTCACATGGGTACCCCCACTTTTTGCTGATGCTTCACTGTTTTTCGACATTAGTCTGGCTGGGGCCCTGCTAATCAGAACCCCAGCCTAGCTGCTTCCTCTCTAAAATGGTTTCCATGTGCCTTAGGCACATCACTGATTGGGATCTGGAGTGCCCTTATAAGTCCCTAGTGTAGGAGAGTAGGATCTGCTTCACATGGGTACCCCCACTTTTTGCTGATACTTCACTGGTTTTCGACATTAGTCTGGCTGGGGCCCTGCTATTCAGAACCCCAGCCTAGCTGTTTCCTCTTTAAAAGGGTCTCCATGTGCCTTAGGCACATCACTGATTGGGATCTGGAGTGCCCTTGTAAGTCCCTAGTATATGGTATACTATGTACCAAGGGCATAGGTACCTCAGAGGCCTGCCAGGGGCTGCAGCATGTATTATGCCACCCCTGGTAGGCCATCCAAACTGGCACCACAGGTCTGCTACTGCAGCCTGGGTAAGGTGGTGCATGCACCCCTTGCTGTGGTATAGGTTACCTATATCACTAAATGCATACACACATATAAACCTATAAGTCACTCCTAAGGCAGGCCTTATCAATCCTAAAGGCAGAGTGCATGGTTCCTATGTGAGAGGGTGCCCCTGCATGAGCAGGGCCCCTCTGCAGCGTTCGGAGACCATCTCTGATGCTGTTTGTAGTGCAGCCTGACCATATACTCTTAAACGCATTATATCCTCGCGGTAAAATGCTAACTATGGAATGGCTGCACCTAAACATGTCGTGTTTGGTGTCAAACATCTTGGAATACTACCCCCCCGCCAATCCTGGCGGCGGGGGTAGCATTCCACCCTTCTAGAGGGAAAGGCATGTTAACTCTGACGAGTCCGGTAACTTCTTTCCAGAGCCCTGGCATCACAAAATGGATGCTGCTGCCACAGACACGAGTCTGGCCTCCTGCTGCTGGACGAAACTCCGGCAGGGGAGGCCTGGACAATAGGTTTCCTGTCCCAGGGAGGTGTGACCACCTCCCCAGACAGGACAATGTGTATTGGGGCTGGGCGGGAGCACTTTCGGGTGCTTTGAAGTCCTGCACTGGGGGCACATTTGGTGTCCCTGTGCATACCCCAGTTCAAACCGGATCAGGGGCTTGCAGCCCCTGCTTTGGCGCGAACTGGACAAAGGGAAAGGGGTGTAGCCACCCCTCTGCCCTGACCCACCCATAGGTGGGGCCACAGAGTAGTCCATCCCCTATTTTTGGAATAAAGGTAGGAACCCAGTCCTTAGGACTTTAGATTATACCTGGACGAAACTCTGAAACAGAATCCTGGACCTTCGACGCTCTACTCACGATTAGAGGACTGAAGAATCTCCCTTGGGGTCAAGGAGTGACTCCCCTGCTTGGCAGGCACCAAAGAAGCATCTGTCCGGTTCGCATCACTGAAGCTCCCGTCGGACGCCGAAGTCATCGCATCACCAGAGGTGGATTCTCAGACTTCCCCGAGGCTACCCTGAGTCCCCAGCAAAGCTGAGGCCCGTGGCTATCGTGGGTGACTTGAGACCGTGACCCCTGGACACCGAGCACACTTGCAAGTGCACCATCTTCTGGGTCTCCCAAGAAGTCGTGCTTTGGGCTCCGAGTAGCCCTAGCCTCCAGCACCACCTGCACCGAAGATCACTGGCCCCCACTCCACGAGTGTCCTGTAAGCCAGCTCCACGTGCGGCGTCACGAGGCTCCTTCGCGGTCGCTAGCCCGTTGGCTAGTAGCCCTTAACGAAGGCCAATCTTTTCTTTACTTGGCAGTCCTGGTTGCTCCAGGCCTGCCCTCACTTACCCTCGCTGGGTGAGTTCCCCAGACCTTGCTGGTCTGCATCATCGACGATCTACATCTTACTCGAGACTTGCCGTTGCCAAGGCTTGTTGGGTCCAATCTGGTCGCCGACACCTCTGCACTCGACAGACATCGAGCACCAGCCCGAATCCTGCTCCTGGTCGCCGACAACGCCTCCCGGACCTCGTGGCTGAAGAGTCAAGACGACCGTCAACGAACCTGAAGCACTCGACATCGGTGGGCATCTGTCCATCGCCTTCCTGGTCACTGGCTAGTGACCCAGACTCTGTCCCCTCTGCTTTCAGGTTCTTCAGAACTCCGATCCACTCTTGGATCCACCCGGACACTTTTCTCCTGGTCGCCAGCAGCACTTTGCAGCAGATCGCCATAAGAACCGACGACGAAACCCGACCCCGAAAGGCACCTATGCACCCGGCTTCCCTGGGTGAGGTAACACGAGTACTCCGGTGCTCCCGTGGGTAGAGACTCTTCAAAGTCCTAGATCTCAAAGGGTTTTGTCCTAGTCCTCTTTTAAGTGTCCCTTTCCTCTATTTTCCCGATCCCGACTTTCTCCATAGAAGTTAACGGCGTATCGCGGTTGTGTATTTACACTGCACGCGTCTCCCGTGGGTCCCCTGTGTCACTACCTTGGGTGGTTCCTTGTGGTCCAAGCACTTCTAGAGGCTCTAGGCCTAGTGTCTAGTTCAGTCGTGGTTCGCATACCACTTTATTGGTATATGGTTTGGTACGCCCCTAGGGCCCAAACGTGTATTTGTGCTATTACTGTGATTTAAGATCTTATAACCTATGTACTTCGAACTCTAGCCTCATAAAGAGACTAGAGGGGTGTGTTTAGTAATAAATACATATATTTTGAATATATACCTGGTGTGGTGCTCTTTCATTTGGTCACTCAAGAGATTATAGACTGGTAAAACAAGCTGCTTTACATTCCTTCAAGACTTAGCCTGAAGGCTGCTCTCCATAGCTACCACTAGGATAGCTTTCAATAAGGTTGTCTTTAACCTACCTACCATAAGAGTCGATTTGGACTGGTGCAAGGTGCCCACTATAATTAGTGGACAGCATATGCCAGGCCAACTTCTCACATTGGTGTGCAGCGTGTGGGATTCCAGCTTGCTATTGTTTTACCAGATAATCTCAATTGAATTGATCAACTGAAAACCACTAAAGGTACCTAAGGTACATATAATTTAAGCTTAGAATATCAGTAAGTTCTACTGAACTTAGAGTTGTGTGTTAAGGGATAGCACAACCCTTTCTACAACTCAAGAGAGTTTAGTAGGCCACACTAGAGTAGGTAGTGCATACACCACACCACACTAGTAATGTCTTTAAAAGCAGGATCTAGAGATGCCCTGCAGGAAGCCATTGAGCTTCCCCCTCCAAGTATGACACACTCCCATTCTTGGAACTGAGAGCTTTGTGTAACGTGAGGAAATTAAGGACAGGCCAAAGTCCCACCACCCAACACCTCCAGGAGTTGTTGGTGGCTTATGATCTTAGTAAGTCTTCAGAGACTGAAGGGGTAGGAGCAGAGGGTGGGCCAGCAGATGAGGAAGGGGCCAGGGGTACTACTACCCCCAGCCCCCTCTGAAACTGACCAGGAGGGTGACAATGACCCTGACCTGGAAAACCCAATCCCTTCTGGGGAAGATGAAGATGAGGATCTGGAGAACCACACCTTTGTCCCCCAGGAAGGATTATGAGTGTGCTCAGAAAGTCTAGGTCTCCTTCTCAGGAGTCTAACCACTCTGGCACCTCAATAGGGAGCTCTGTTTCTTCTCACAGGAGGGAATCCTCTCATGAGAGAAGAAAGAGACTGGTCCAGTATGAGGAAACTCAACTGGAGATCAGGAAGAAGCAATTGGCTTTAGATAGAGAATCCCTAGATCTCCTTAAAGAGAGAAGAAAGTTGGGACTAGAGTCCCATGGTGGCAGCCATATCCCTAGAGATAGGGAAAGGTCCTATGACCATAGGAACCTGAGCAAGATTGTCCCTCCCTACCAGAGTGGGGATGATATCCACAAATGGATAACTGCTTTAGAGAGGGCCTGTAAAGTACAGAAGGTCCCTCAGGAGCAGTGGGCAGCAATCTTGTGGCTCTCCTTTGCTGACAAAGGTAGAGACAAGCTCCTCACTGTTAGAGAGGAGGATGCTGACAATTACAAGGTCTTGAAGAGTGCTCTTATTGATGGGTTTGGCCTAACCACTGAACAGTACAGGTTGAAGTTCAGAGACACCCAAAAAGCACAGACTCAAGACTGGGTAGACTATGTGGATTGTTCTGCCAAGGCTCTGGAAGGCTGGTTGATGGGCAGTAAGGTGTGTGACTTCTCAGGATTGTATAATCTGATAATGAGGGAGCAGATTCTTAATAACTGTCAAAACCAGCTGTTGCATCAGTACCTGGTTGACTCTGATCTGACCTCTCCCCAAGAATTGGGAAAGAAGGCAGACAAATGGGTCAGAACCAGGGTGAAGCAGAAGGTACAGAACCAAGGTGGGGAAACCAAGAAGCAAGATGCTAAGAACTCTGACAAGGGTGGGGAGAAGGGTAAAGATCAAAAGTCTTCATCAGGCCCCCAAAAATCTTCTTCTGGTGGGGATTCCCAGTCTACCAAGGGTAAAGGCCAAAGAAAACCATGGTGCAAGGTCTGTAAGCAAAAGACCCACTGGACCAGTGATTGCACCAAGTCCAAAGACTCCAGTCCAGCATCCACCAATGCCCCTAAGGCACCTGTTCCCCCTAGTACAGTTGGTGGAAGTGCTCCAGCCAAGGGTTTAGTAGGGTTCACCCTGGGAACTGAGTTGGGCTCTGACTTAGTCAGGGAACTGACTCAGGCTGTGTTAGTCTGTGATGGAGGCATGGATGTGACCTCCACTGTGAGTCCCAGTAATCTGGGCAAGTACAGACAACAGCCTTTAATCAATGGACGAGAGGCTTTGGCATTTAGGGACACAGGGGCAAGTGTCACAATGGTGACACAAGACCTTGTGCTACCTGGGCAAGTTATACTTGGTGAAATGTACCAAGTGACCAATGCTAGCAATGTCAGAACAGACCATACTCTGGCAGTTGTTAACTTCTCCTGGGGAGGGGTAACTGGCCTTAAGAAGGTTGTGGTAAGTGCAAACCTACCAGTCGAATGCTTGCTTGGCAATGACTTAGAGACTTCTGCTTGGGCAGAAGTGGAGCTCAGGACCCATGCAGAAATGCTGGGGATCCCTGCAGATGTGTTTGCTGTGACCAGGTCACAAGCTAAACTGTCTAAAACTGAACAGGCCTTGGATTCTGGAAGAATGGACCAAGTGCCTTCCAAGAGGAGGAGTAGTAGGGTTAAGGCAGTGCCTTCCCCTTGGCTCAGGAGGAAGATCAGTCCCTTGAGGGGGATGATCTCAGCCCTGAAGAAGGAACTGTCCCAGAGGAACTTGAGCCTGACCAGGTTGAGTTCTTGGGGACAGGGGGACCTTCTAGGGCAGATCTGAGCCAGGAGCAGCAGAGCTGCCCCTCCCTTGAACCCCTCAGACAGCAAGCTGCTGCTGAGGCTGCTGGGAAAGCTAGTGGTCCCCATACAGTGTATTGGGATGATGGACTCCTGTACTCAGAGAGTAGAGACCCCAAGCCTGGTGCTACCAGGAGGTTGGTAATACCTTTGAAGTTCAGGGGCTTCCTATTGACCCTAGCCCATGATATTCCCTTAGCAGGACACCTGGGCCAGAACAAGACTTGGGACAGAATTGTCCCTCACTTTCACTGGCCCCACATGTCTGAAGACAGTAAGGAGTTTTGTCGCTCCTGTGTAACCTGCCAAGCCAGTGGCAAAGCAGGTGGCACTACAAAGGCCCCCTGATACCACTACCTGTGGTGGGGGTGCCCTTTGAGAGGGTAGGGATTGACATTGTTGGTCCCATGGATCCCCAAACAGCATCTGGGCACAGATTTATACTGGTGGTAGTGGATCATGCCACCAGGTATCCAGAGGCTATACCCCTTAGGACCACTACAGCACCTGTGGTGGCAAGGGCCCTCCTGGGAATTTTCTCAAGAGTGGGCTTTCCTAAGGAGGTGGTATCAGACAGGGGTGCAAACTTCATGTCTGGGTACTTAAAGGCAATGTGGAAGGAGTGTGGAGTTACTTATAAGTTCACCACACCCTATCACCCACAATGCAATGGTTTAGTTGAGAGATTCAACAAAACCTTGAAGGGCATGATTAAAGGGCTCCCAGAAAAGCTTAGGCGTAGATGGGACATACTCTTGCCCTGCCTTTTATTCGCATATAGGGAGGTGCCTCAGAAGGGGTTGGTTACAGCCCTTTTGAACTTCTGTTTGGCCACCCTGTGAGGGGTCCACTGTGCTTGGTGAAGGAAGGATGGGAGTTACCTCTCAAGCCCCCAAAGCAAGATATAGTGGACTATGTACTTGGTCTCCGCTCCAGGATGGCTGAGTACATGAAAAGGCAACCAAAAACCTTGAGGCTAGCCAGGAACTTCAAAAGGCCTGGCATGACCAAAGAGCTGTCCTAACTGTTTACCAGCCAGGACAGAAGGTGTGGGTGTTGGAGCCAGTGGCCCCAGCAGCTCTCCAAGACAAATGGAGTGGACCCCACACTATTGTTGAGCAGAAGGGTGAGGTCACTTACTTAGTAGACCTGGGAACACCCAGGAGTCCCCACAGGGTTCTCCATGTCAACAGACTTAAGCCATATGTGGACAGGGCAGACATGGGCTTGCTCATGGCTACTGATGAAGGGCAGGAGGAAGAGAGTGACCCACTCCCTGACCTGCTCTCACAGAACCCTGACGATGGGTCAGTTGATGGTGTAGCCTTGGCAGGCAGCCTCACTACCCAGCAACAAACTGATTGCAGGCAAGTCCTCAATCAGTTTAGACATATGTTTTCTCTGACACCCAGTCAGACCACCTGGTGCACTCATGAAGTGGACACTGGGGACAGTCTGCCTATTAAAAACAAGATTTATAGGCAACCTGACCATGTCAGGGACTGTATCAGGACTGAAGTCCAGAAGATGTTGGAATTGGGAGTGATTGAGCCCTCAGATAGCCCTTGGGCTAGTCCAGTAGTCCTAGTACCTAAACCTCACACCAGTGGTGGGAAAAGAGAGATGAGGTTTTGTGTAGACTACAGGGGCCTCAATGCAGTCACTAGGACTGATGCCCATCCAATACCCAGGGCAGATGAGCTCATAGATACTTTGGCCTCTGCCAAATATCTCAGCACATTTGACCTAACAGCTGGCTACTGGCAGATCAGACTAGCTGATGCTGCAAAGCCCAAAACAGCATTTTCAACCCCTAGTGGGCATTATCAATTTGTGGTGATGCCCTTTGGTCTGAAAAATGCACCTGCCACTTTCCAGAGGTTGGTGAACACAGTTCTCACAGGACTGGAGGCCTATAGTGCAGCTTATCTAGATGATATTGCTGTCTTTAGCTCCACCTGGGAGGATCACCTGGTCCACCTCAGGAATGTTTTACAGGCCCTGCAAAAGGCAGGCCTGACTATCAAGGCCACTAAGTGCCAGATAGGGCAGAGTCAGGTTGTGTACCTGGGCCACCTTGTGGGTGGAGGCCAGGTTCAACCTTTGCAGAGCAAGATCCAGACCATCATGGACTGGACTGCTCCCACTACCCAGACTCAGGTGAGAGCCTTCTTAGGCCTGACTGGGTACTATAGGAGATTTGTCAAGGGGTATGGATCAATAGTGACACCCTTGAATGACTTAACTTCTAAGAAAATGCCCAAAAGGTTCAGTGGACAGTTAGCTGTCAAAAGGCATTTGATGACCTCAAGCAGGCCATGTGCACTGCTCCAATTCTGCAGAGTCCTGATTACTCCAAGAAGTTCATTGTTCAAACAGATGCATCTGAATTGGGGGTAGGGGCTGTACTGTCACAATTGAATGAAGAAGGTCAGGATCAGCCAGTAGCTTTTATTAGCAGAAGGCTGACCCCTAGAGAGAAACGTTGGTCAGCCATAGAGAGGGAGGCCTTTGCTGTGGTCTGGGCTCTGAAGAAGTTGAGGCCATACTTGTTTGGTACACACTTCCTGGTTCAGACAGACCATAAGCCCCTCTTATGGCTAAAACAAATGAAGGGTGAAAACCCCAAACTGCTTAGGTGGTCCATTTCCCTACAGGGGATGGACTTTACAGTGGAACATAGGCCTGGGAGTAACCATGCGAATGCAGATGGACTCTCTAGGTATTTCCACTTAGAACATGAAGACTTAACTGGGCAAGGTTAGTTTAATGTCCCTACGTTTGGGGGGTTGTGTAGGAGAGTAGGATCTGCTTCACAGGGGTACCCCCACTTTTGCTGATACTTCACTGGTTTTCGACATTAGTCTGGCTGGGGCCCTGCTATTCAGAACCCCAGCCTAGCTGTTTCCTCTTTAAAAGGGTCTCCATGTGCCTTAGGCACATCACTGATTGGGATCTGGAGTGCCCTTGTAAGTCCCTAGTATATGGTATACTATGTACCAAGGGCATAGGTACCTCAGAGGCCTGCCAGGGGCTGCAGCATGTATTATGCCACCCCTGGTAGGCCATCCAAACTGACACCACAGGTCTGCTACTGCAGCCTGGGTAAGGTGGTGCATGCACCCCTTGCTGTGGTATAGGTTACCTATATCACTAAATGCATACACACATATAAACCTATAAGTCACTCCTAAGGCAGGCCTTATCAATCCTAAAGG
>CAWUFW010023112.1:0-81972 GCA_963921515.1 Calotriton arnoldi | reverse complement strand
CTCCAACAATGCGTTCAAAATAATTAAGATAGCGTAACCTTCCCAATAGTGTAAAATGTTCACACTTAGACTGATGCAATTGTGCCTGATGCCAAACTGGACTCGTCTTTAGTGAGATGACGTATTAAGGGCGTTACCTATGCAGTGCCCTCAAATGGATACTTTGAATGCATCCCATTCTATCAAGGAAGATGAGGCTGAATCAGTGTTAACATTGAAGTATTCTGTGATATTATCAGTGATGAAAGCAGGAAACGGGGTGTCCTCCAATGTGGAGACTTGTAGGTGGCAAGACGTAGCATAACTGCAAATGGAGCCAGTTATGGTCAGGTCATGTATGGTCGAGATAGTCTATATGTGTGATATGTGGAACAATGTCCTACGTGCAAAAAAAACTGTCATGGTGGACATAAAGTCCATGTGCATGTGAATAGTAGGAATACACTCTGATATTGGGATGTCCGTGGTGCCATACATCTAGTAACGCCCAGTGTTTTAGCCATGTAGTGAGAGTAAGGGCGTTGGAAGTGGGCACAGTGCGGGGTCAATCCAGGACCAAGCATCTTTAGGGTCAGCGAAAATGACATTGCGCCATCAACCTGGACACAGAGATGGTAGGAGAAGAGAAGTGCGTATTGGATGTGATGTTCCCTCAACATGTGTTTAACCTCAAGGATAGTGCAACATTTCCGCTGAACTGCTAGAGTGTATTCCAGGAACACCATTACGCTGACATTGTCAGCTATCATGTTGCCCTGCTTACTTGCCTCATTCAAGGCAATGTCTGTCTCTGGAATGCATAAGGTGTGCTACCAACGGATGGAGTGGGGCGTCAGGAGAGAGTCTCACATGGGACCCCATGAGCATGTTCCACCAAAAAGAAGAGCGACAATACTTCCAGAATAATTAAAAAGCATATCCAGTTATCTACATATTTCTCCACATCATTGCCCTCAACTACCTCAGGACAGCTCACCACTCTATTAATATTATGCCTAGACCTGCCCTTGACGTCCTTAGCTCGATCGTCCAGGATGTGGACCTTCTCCTCTAAAGTGGCAGGATGGGATTGCAAGTCTGAATTTTACGGTTCAAGAGTTGCTGCTACTTGCTCCCGCAGACCATTCACTTTCTGATGGTCATCTTGCAGTAGGGTGAGGTCTGTGGTGATGGCATCTATCGTCGACTCCAGAGATATGCGAGACAGTTCAATGGCAGCAAGTATCCCATCCACCAGTAACTAGTGGCCTAGAGGGTCAGTGGCCCAGTGAGAGCCCAGTAGTGGCGTGGATGAGCATGAGCATGCAGCAGAAGCATCAGTTCTAGGGTGCACCATTGTGATGTTTCCCTTTTAGGGGGAGCGCAACAAAGGGGTCAGGATGTTGCAATTATGAGCCCACGTGTGAGTGCCAAAGCAAACCACAACAGCTTAAAGCACAAGCAGCCCAGTATTGAGGACAAACAGCAGGATATGGGGAAGAGCACAGAGGAAGTCAACCTTTGCGCGAGTGGTGGCATATAACCCGAAAGGCACAACAGGTGAAGTCACATAAGGAGAGTGCTAGGTGTGGTAAGTCTCATGGATGAGAATAGCAATGCAGGTAGTCAAGGGAGAATCAACGATAAGTGCGGCAACACCGCTTTACAGGACACAGCTGCAGATTGTGTGCACTGGCGCGACAGCACTCATAAAGTTCCTGGGAAATTCAGGGACCTGAATGTGGTGGTATTGTAGATGGCACAAAAGAGCATATTGCAGTTCTATTACCCCCAAGAGAAACCCAGTACTGTGGGCACTGGGGCCAGAGCACGTAGGTCACAGGAACAGCAAGCGTGTGATTTAGCAGTCTATGATATGTGGCCCTAAACCATCAGCGCATCCAGCCCACAGTGCAAGGGTCCCCAAATTAAAGTCACAGGTGGCACACATCACCAACGAGAGCGCTACAGTCAGCAACTAGCAGGAGGTAACTGAGGCAGGAAGGGGAGTCAAAAGGTCAGTTCAGAGGGATTGCTTGGTCTTCTCCGAGCCACGCCAATTTGCAGTTGGGAAGCAGGCTGTATGTGGTGCAACGCCCACCAGGGCTCCGCAATTCAGATAGACAGATCGAATTGTTCCACCAGTCTGTGGCCCAACAAGTTCTCGTAGACTCATATGAGCATACTCGCCTGCTCTACAACAACACCACAGTCGAAATGAGGGTGGGCCGCTAATGATAGGCATCCCTCCGGGGCCCAGTAGTGTACTGAGGTCCGGTGGGCAGCCCCACAAGCTTACCGCCTCCCGTCGGGGTCAATCACATTGGGGACCGAGTGCTCCATGCAGCGGCAAGCCTGGCTCATGCACCATGAAGCCCAGCACCTAGAGCGAGGCATTGATGGAGGCAAGTCTCACAGGTCCCGGCAGTGTCCAGAGCCAATGGAGACGGCTCCCAGCGGAGCCCCCAGCGATGATGGAAGGCCAGGGGTCTCAAGGGTCGCACAATGAAAGACAGTGATCAGGGCCTCATGGTCCAGTGTTCTGTAGCATAGCGGCTAAAGCAAACAAACAATAAAAGGTATCTGCAGGGGCCCAGTGGAGTATGAAGGTCAGTTGAGTGGTGTCACAGACACCTCCAATTGTTCAAGGCAGGCTCACCGGGGTCCAAAGACTCCGCTCAGTGGTAGCGGCAAGCTTAGCACGAGCACCGCGTGGCCCAGCATGGGGCGCCACTGAAAATACAGCCCTTGGAGCCCAGCAGCTCCTAAAGACAGCTGAGACGGGTTCCTGCCAGTGCCCTCAGTAATGGTAGGAAGTTGGGGGTCCAGATGGTCGCCCGCTGATGCCTATTGGTCAGAATGACGGGAATGCAGAGCAGAGCTCATTCAGCTTGCGTCTGCCATCTTGGCATCCTCAGCCATGCCCCTGTGTACTCAAATCTAATTAACCTGTATTCCAAGGCAAGACAAACTATCCTGCATTCTAAGATCAAAACAGCCAAGAAAAATAATCAGAATCATAAATGTCACAATGCAATACAAACATTTGAAAGTGTGTTTAAGAATTTCAAAGTTTCAGGGACTCATCCTACAAATGTGGTTGATAATATAAGAATTACAGTTAAACGTGGATGATATTAAATAAAGTAAGTCAAATCAAGTGGCACAGAAGAAGTGCAAGAATCAACTTGCTTTGACTGTGACCAACTTTCGCTTTGAGGTGACTGGGTAATACATTTTTAACACTAAAACAGGTTCCTGGCTCCTGAGCCCAGTGCTCAATCCTCATGGTATTGACAAACAGGTAAAGCTAAGAGGATGGTGCACTGGATTTTCTAATTATATCAATATTAATTGTATATAGAAATCTAGGACAGTGACTAAATCCATCTAAATAAATTTGCTTGATTTGAGAAATTCTGTTCAAATGGTTTAAGAGGGGAGCCAAGTTGTGGTTTACTTTTTTGGGTAAGTGTATTGATGAATTCCAAATATTTGCTAATGGTTTAACTTCTGTTTTACTAAGCATATTGCTATTTCACAATTGTTACTTATAATCAATTGGGCCTATTCACAAAGGCAGTTTAACACTTGAGTAAATCTTCATGTGTAAATTTACTCTTAAACCTTGTAGTAACTTTACTTCTTTCAGCTATGCACCATTTCCAAGTCTAAACACACTACAACAGTGATTCTTAACCTGTTAACGTTCTATGGATTCCCACTGAATCCTTATTGAAATCCAGGGATCTCCACTGAATCATTGTTGGGATCCGGGAACCCACACTGAGTCATTACTGGAAGCCAGGGACCCCTACTTAAGCATTTTTGACCATTTCAATCAATCAATCAATCATTCATGGTTTATATAGCGAGACTGCTCACCCGTGAGAGTCTCAATGCGCTGAGAGGGGGGGGGGCTGCTGATCTGTCTGGGCGCTGGGGTTCAGTGGAAGAGCCAGGTCTTGAGATCCTTCCTGAATTGGGTCAGTGACGGGGCTTCACTGAGGAGGAGAGGCAGGGTGTTCTAGGTCTTGGTGGCATGGTAGGAGAAGGATCTTCTTTATATCCTGGTCTTGCTGATCCATTGGACTGTGGCCAAGGCAACTTGGGTGGAGTAGAGGTGTCTGGTGGGTACGTGGAATGAGAGGCAGAGATTCAGATATGCTGATTCTGGAGGGCTTTGTAGGTGTGTGTGAGGGGCTTGAAAGTGAGTCTTTTGTTGACCGGGAGCCAGTGGAGTTCTCACAGGAATTCAGTGATGTAGCTGCGGTGGGGGATGTTTAGGACAAGTCTGGCTGAGGTGGTTTGAACGTTCTATAGTGTCCTGAGTAGTTTTTGGGTGATGCCAGTGTAGAGTGTGTTGCCGTAGTCGAACCTGCTGCTGATGAGCCCGTGGATGACTGTCTTTCTGGATTCGGTGAGGATCCATCTGAAGGTCTTTCGAAACAGGCAAAGTGTGTGGAAGCATGATGAGGAGACGGTGTTGATCTGGCGATTCATTGTGAGCGAGGAGTCCGTATGATGCAGAGGTTTTGTGTGTGGTCTGTGGGTGTGGGGTGTGTTCCTAGTGTTGCTGGCCACCAGGAGTCATCCCAAGCGGAGGGGGTGGGTCCCAGGATGAGGACTTTGGTCTTGTCTGAGTTAAGATTGAGGCAACTCTCATCCAAGTGGCGACAGCCTTCATCCTGTTGTGGAAGTTGTTTCTGGCAGCTGTGGGTTCGTTGGTGAGGGAGAGGTTCAGCTGGGTGTCATCGGCATAGGTGCAGGTGTTAAGTCCATGGTTCCTGACGATGGCTGTGAGTGTGGCCATGTAGATGTTGAAGAAGGCGGGGCTCAGAGAGGAGCTCTGGGGCACTTCGCAGCTGATCTCTGTGGGTTCTGAGAGGAATGGTGATAGTCTGACTTCGCTGTGTTCGACAGATGAGGAAGAAGAGGATCCAGTCCAGGGCTTTGTCACGGATGCTGGCATTGTGGAGTCACGTGCTTAGGTTGCGGTGGGAGATGGTGTCGAAGGTGGCGGAGAGGACCAGGAGGATGAGTGCTGCTGTTTCGCCTCAGTCGAGGAGGGAGCGGATGTCATCGGTGGCGACAAGGAGGGTGGTCTTGGTGCTGTGGTTGGCTTGGATGAACTCAGAGAGTTGGGCGTTGATGGCCTTGGCTGAGAAGGGGAGCAGGCAGATGGGTCTGAAGTTCTTGAGGTCTGTCGGCAGAGGGCTTCTTCAGCAGGGGGTTGATCTCAGTGTATTTCCAGTTGTCGGGGAAGGTGGCAGTCTCAATGGAGCAGTTGATGGTGTGGGTAGTTTGAGAATGATGGAGGTGGCAGCTCTGTGGAAGATGTTGTGCTGGCAGGGGTCAGAGGGAGTCTCTGAGTGGATGATCTACATGGTTTTGAAGGTGTCATCCGTGGTGAGCTGGGTCCAGTTGAGCAGGAGCGGGGTCCAGTTGAGTAGGGCGTTGTCGTTGGGTGCAGTGGTTGCGGGTGTGGTGGGAGTGTCTGTGGTCTTGCTGTTGGGTTTCGCAAAGTCCTTGATGATGGCAAAGAGTTCTTTGCTGTTGTGTGCATTGGCATTGATTCTGTCTTGAAGGGCCATTTTCTTCGTAGTTTTGAGGAGGAGGTGGTGTGCGGTGACAGCGGCCTTGAAGGCGGCGTGGGGTTCTGGGGTTTTGTTGTTCTTCCATCTCTTATCGAGCCGTCTACAGGTGCATCTGGACTGACCCATAAATTATTCACAAACGATACAGAAACAAGCTTTCCTCAAACAAACATACATATTATGAAATATTTTATTAAATTCACAAACAAATATATAAAAAAAATCAAATTTCTAAATTTATTAGGAAGATTGGAGCTTTTCTAATATAATTGAGGACACTCATCATCCATGCTATATTCTGTTTGATGCACGTGCACAGCTCCCATGAATATATCTGAGGATACTAACCTAATTTTTAGCCTCCATTTTCAAACTACTTCACATTTACAGCACAGTTTAAAATTTTCAATTTTACATTAAGCTTCTTTATTTAGATACACTTTATTAATCTGTTAATATTAATAATTGTTTTAAGTAGTCGCAGACCCCCTGAGCAGACTTCAGCGACCCCCAGGAGTCCCCGGACAACAGGATAAGAATCACTGCACTTGAAAGTGTAGATATCCATGTTTCCACACCCTGAACTGAGGAGGGTTCAGCCTAATTTCTGAATGCAAAGCTACTATTGGTAAATGTTCACATGTAGGTGAGGTCTCGGCCGCCATGAGAGAGATCTCAATATGGTAAAGAGCGAGGAATTCGAAAATAGTTTACTAAACGTTAAAAAAAAAAATGTTGCATATTAACATAAATTAATTTGATATATTCATTTTAAATGAAGAACAAAATAAAAAATGTCACAGCACTATTAACTTCATTTTGAATTACATGTTTCATTGATGTAAATTACCTTAAAAATATTTCTAAAAAGTTATTTTTAAAAAACACACCTAAATTATATTTTTTATATTTATTCATTATGTATTTGAAATTACTAAATCTTCTGTATTTTTTATTTTGTTTGAAAAAATACAAGTACATTTATTTTTAAATTAAAACTTTTAACATAAAATATTATTTTGAGTTTCATTAAAATGGCATGTCCCTCCCAAAAACCCTTCTTACATGTCTCTTAACCCATACCCACTCCTTTCCTAAGTCCTCGTATTTAGTAGTAAGCATTTTAGATTTTCCTGCTACTCCCCTTCTCCGTCCCACATTTACTTCTAAAACTTTAGTGTATTTGTGCTGAGATCTCCCTAGTTGGGGCTTTAATCTCTGCACAGAAAAGATAAGAGAGGCGGAGACCTCCGTACATAGGTTAGGGAACGGCATTTTGTATTACGTGAGTAGTACTCCTATAGTCATAGTAAGCATACTACACTACAAATGCAGCTTGTGAACAGATCCCAATCTGTATATGCCACCATTTATTTTTAAGTGTAGTGTGATGCTGAATTCACTTTCAAATTAGATTGGTACTCTAGCAGTGAAGTATCCTAAAACATTTGTGTTGATTACTGGCAACTTTAATGGATACGTGCTTTATGAACCAGTTATGTGAGTTTATTGTGATTCACCAGATTATTAATATAAGATTCCACCTGTTTGTCTTCAAAGTAAAAAGGTTTTTGATAAATGTATCTGCGTGTTTTTATATGAATTGGGTTTGTGATCATTGAATTAAAATCTGACCATTGAGTGCAATATACACATTTTCCTTTGGTTCAAGTACAGTAGTGCACTATTAACTTAAACATTACTGATTTTTGTTTATGTGAAGATTTTGAACCAATACCGCAAGCTGCAATAAAATATTGCCCTCAAAATATCAAAAGAACTAGGGTACCCAAATTACTTCAGAATATGTTTTTTTCCATGCTTGACACAATTATAGTAATTAAAGATAAAAGAATATGTTAGAATACTTATTTGTTAAAACAATTTGATTATCTGTGTTCTCAAAAAGTTGCATAAGACAACATTATATGATATTGTAGTAACTTGCATGATAAATCTTGCTACAACTTTGGGAGCACTTTATGTCAGTATTAAGTTATCTGATATCTCACCTTTGTAGAATTAAACTTCACAATAAATTTAATTTCATGATTCTTAAAAAGAAAAGTTTGGCTAGAAGATTACTTCTAACATTTAAAAAACTACAAGCCACTAATTTACAAGATTTATAAATAAAGCAGTTGAAAGTACAATGTAAAAAACTTATTTTGATTTAAAACAAACAAGATCAAATGTGGTGTGATCTAATTGGTTCCAAAACATCTAAGGATACCCACAGATTCTGGAATCTGGTTGGATTTGTAACTAACAATTACAAAAACTCATGAAATTACCATACTTCTTATAAAGTGTGTTACTTGCTCATTGCAGATTTATATGCTGCTCGTCATAGTCCATCATTTAAATTGTTAAGATGTGAGTCCATCGTTATTAGAATTTCCATTGACAATGTTTTTGCATTAATTAAAAGCTCCTGTCCCTCATAAGCTCCTAGCCCTAATGGTATTCCTGTATCTGTCCTAAAAGCATCTCTCCATGAATGAAGTTGAACATTGAACTTATTGTATACAAAAATGTTTAGAACTGGGATAAATACGTCATCCTGGAATGGCTCAGTTTCATTTCATTGTCTGATCCCAGAAACTATCATTGACTGGCATTCTTGGATTCAGGCAGCACGTTGTTTGCCAATATAATGTTGCAAAAATGGGGCATTGTTAGAAATGACAACATTTTGCATGGTATTTCTCCAGATTTTCACCTTCACTAACTTATGTTTTTTGATGAACTTGTTTTGTTGGCATTAGGATTCTGTTCAGTTTACTCCTGCATTGCAGAGGTAAAGTACTTGTTCTGTCCCTTCCAAACATAGTAAGATTGGTCTACACCCAATGGCACAAATCATTTACTTATATGTCCCTAGTAAATGGTACTACATAAACCGAGGACCTGCAAATAAAATGCTGCAAGTGGGTTGCAGCACACATTGTGCCACCCACTGAAGTAGTACTGCAGAACATGTCTCATGCCTGTCACTACAGCCTGTGGTGCAGTTATATCACTACCATTTCAACCTGACATGATAAATGTTATGCCATGACTAAACCTTCCTTTCTAATACTTATAAGCCACCCATGAGGTAGGCCCTAGTAGCTAACAGGGGAGAGTGTATAGTATTTAAAAAGTAGGGCATGTACACTTTAGTTTTACATGTCATGGCAGTGAAAAACTCCCAAAGTCATTTTTCACTGTAGCAAGGCTCGCTCTCCCAGAGATTACAATGAGTTGCCTTATTAAGTGATAGCTTTGGAAGTAGATTTCTCTATCTGCTCCCAAGCAGTTTGGGATCAGATAGAGAATGTGTCTTCCTCTCATTTTGAATTGTAATTAAAAATCCTCTTTAAAGGTAAAGTTGAATTTTAGGTGATTATGCTGAAAATTGAGTTTCTGTTTGGCAGAGGTATGCACCCTTTCCAAGCAGGATCCACAATCCTAGTCAGAGTAAGTCACAACACACCTAAACTATCTTGTGCTCTCTTTCTGGTAGTAGTCAGGTTTAAAGAAACAAAGCTTAATTTTATAACTAAATCAAGACCAAAACGACAAAAATCCAACAAGTAGAAGTTGAGATGTGAATTTTTAAAGAATACATGTAAAGTAGCACTTAGAACAATAAGCGCTAAAATGGGATATCTGGTCATGCCGGACCGGGTCAAAGTCGAAAGTTCAAGCCAACCGCAATGGAGCACAGACTGGATACAGGGACCCACTTAATGCCCGCTGAACAACAGTACCTCGATCTAGGCTTGCGTCGACGTCAAAGAAGATGCAAGGTGCAGCCAAAGCGATGCGTCGGTGTTGAGCCACGCAATGGGCGAGATGAGTTGAGGTTCTCCACACAATGGGGCGATGCGTTGGTTCTAAGTGCGAGGTGCCGATTCCAAAGGCGATGTGTTGCTACTGTTTCCGCAGCATGCAAAACGTCAATTCCGAATGGGTTGGTTCCGATTGCAATGCGCCAGCTCCATTTCACGCTTCGATGAGGATATGCTGGTTTTGACCCACACAAAGGCAAAAATGCTGCGGTTCCAATGAGGATGAGTGGGTTCTGGTTGTAGTAGCACTGTAGGCTTCAATTCCAAGGTTCCAGGGCGGGGGTGGCACCACTTAGCAGGTCAGACTCACAGCTTGGAGAGTTCAGATGCAGATGCAGGTAGTTGACATCTTTGATATCCCTAAGATTTAGAAAAGGAGGCAAGCCAGCAAGCCAGCAAGCCCTTAGAGTCAGTCTAGGTTCAATGATGCAGGTCCAGTTCTTCTCACCCAGTCAGGAGAATAGGAGGTGGCAGGGCAGCTCAGAAAGGACAGAGCACAGCAAGCAGCAGTCCAGGAAAGTGGCAATTCTTCCAGCAGCACAGCAGTTATTCTTCCTGGCAGAGTGGTCACAGGTCAAGAAGTGTACTGAAGACTGGGTGTCAGAGGTCCAGTACTTATATCAAGTTGTGCCTTTGAAGTGGGAGAGGATTCAAAGAAAGATTTAAAGTGCACAGAGGTCCTCCCTTCCTGCCCTGGCTCCAGACTCACTACAGGGGATATGTAACCCTTTGTGTGAGGCCAGGACACAGTCTATTCAGGTGTGTCAGCCCCTCCCTCCCATCCTGCCCAGAATGGCCACTCAGGATGTAGATGGCCCATCAGTCACATCTAATCTCCATTTGTGTGTGGCTGTCTAGAGGTAATACACAGACCCCAACTGTCACCCGCCCCAGACGTTTAGTCAGAGACAAGCAGCAGGCAAATATGGGCTGAAGTAAGAAAACGCCATCTTTCTAAATGTGCCATTTTCAGACTTGCAACTTAAAGTTAAACTTCACCATCAGTTGTGATTTTAAATAAGCCCAGAGGCACCAAACCTGAAAAATGTATCTCTTCACAGTTAGTAATTACAATTAAAAGATGCAATAAGGTAACCTCAATGTTATCCTATGGAAGAGATAGTACTTGCAGTAGTAAAAAAAGACATTGGGAGTTTTTAAGTAGCAGAACATGTAAAACGTACAAGTACATGTCCTGACTTTTCAATACATTGCACCCTGCCCTGTGTGTCATACAGGGCCTACCTTAGGGGTGACGTATATTTATAAAAAGCAAAGGTTTAGACCTGGAAAGTGGTTGATCTTGTCAGGTCAAATTAGCAGTGCAAAACTGCACATTCAGGCTCTGTAATGGCAGGTCTGAGTCACGGTTAGGGGGCTAATTAAGTGGGTGGCACAATCAGTGCTGCAGACCCACTAGTGATACCAAAGGGGATGATGGACGGAGCGTTTGAGCTAATCAAACACTCAACCCCAGTCAACTGATCTGGGTTTAATCCATCATCATTCTTTAGCTCACTCCACCACCCCAGTTCAGACATGGCCATATGCAAATCAGTCTGACCCTGTGCCTCATGGGAACAGTCCAGCCCGAACTGCCAAGCCATGTCTTCCCTGGACCGGAAACAAGCATCCTGGGACCGGTTTCTGGCCATTCAGCCGTCATCAGCCAGGCTAGCTTGAATCCAGTGGCAAAGTGAGCAAGGGACCCACGTCTGGGCATACCCTGCCAACATAGGGCGAACAAAGCGATACCAAAGGGGATGATGGACGGAGCGTTTGAGCTAATCAAACACTCACCCCCAGTCAACTGATCTGGGTTTAATCCATCATCATTCTTTAGCTCACTCCACCACCCCAGTTCAGACATGGCCATATGCAAATCAGTCTGACCCTGTGCCTCATGGGAACAGTCCAGCCCGAACTGCCAAGCCATGTCTTCCCTGGACCAGAAACAAGCATCCTGGGACCGGTTTCTGGCCATTCAGCCGTCATCAGCCAGGCTAGCTTGAATCCAGTGGCAAAGTGAGCAAGGGACCCACGTCTGGGCATACCCTGCCAACATAGGGCGAACAAAGCGATACCAAAGGGGATGATGGACGGAGCGTTTGAGCTAATCAAACACTCACCCCCAGTCAACTGATCTGGGTTTAATCCATCATCATTCTTTAGCTCACTCCACCACCCCAGTTCAGACATGGCCATATGCAAATCAGTCTGACCCTGTGCCTCATGGGAACAGTCCAGCCCGAACTGCCAAGCCATGTCTTCCCTGGACCGGAAACAAGCATCCTGGGACCGGTTTCTGGCCATTCAGCCATCATCAGCCAGGCTAGCTTGAATCCAGTGGCAAAGTGAGCAAGGGACCCACGTCTGGGCATACCCTGCCAACATAGGGCGAACAAAGCGATACCAAAGGGGATGATGGACGGAGCGTTTGAGCTAATCAAACACTCACCCCCTAGTAGCATTTACTAGGGGCTTATAAGTACATTAAGTAAACCAATTGGGATTAAACCAATGTTACCATGTTTAGGGGAGAGAGCACAAGCACTTTGGCACTGGTCAGTAGAGGTAAAGTACACATAGTCCTAAAGCCAGCAAAAACGAAGTCAGAAATTGGAGTGAGGCAGGCAAAAAGTTGGGGAATACCACCCTAAGGCTATCAAGTCTAACAACCACTTTTAGAAAGTTGGCATTTTTTTGCCTTAACCAAATGTGCCTTTTTGTCAGTGTCCTTGGTCACATTGCTGTAAATTGCCATCCTGTGGTGTGATGTGCATTCCTTCAAAAACAGGTGACAAAAGGACCTTGGGTGTGTTAAGGGGTGTTCTTCCCCTGAGCAGGATGGCCGGGGGTTGTGCTTAGCCCTGCCTGAGCATCAAAGTGTAGCCTGAGGACAGTGCCCACCCCCTTCCTGGCTTCTGATTCTGCCTGTACTGTCACAGGCATATGCAACCCACACCTGAGCCTGCCTGCCCTGGACAGATTGGAGCAAAACCTATTGGAGGGGTAGAACTGACCAGAACCCTTACGGTTAGGCAAAAGGGGTGACCCCCAACACACAGGCTGGCACTGGGTATAAAAGTAGCACCCTCAGGACCTCTCATTACAACACTCCTGGACCATTGGAGAATTAGAAGAAGGAATACCCTGCTTTCTGAAGTCTGAAGGAACTCTGGACCTGCTTCCTTGATCCTGGAATCTCAGAAGTGTCCCCAAGGGTCAGCTGGCTAATCTTACTTTTTGAGCTAAAGGTACACAACAAGCTTCCAGAGGCCACCCCTGCAGCAGGTCCAGTTGATCAGCACCAACTGGACCTGCCTGGACCCTGCTGCTAACCTTTTCTGGAGTGAGTCCTGACCACCCCAAGAGGTGCCTCCCCTTTGGGGGGTTATTTATGAGAGCCTTTTACACCATTTTTGCACAACATAAAGTGGTACATGTGTGACGCAGGGCTCTGAATCAGATTTATAAAGCCACTCAAAGCCACACTCTGTGGCTTTGAGTGGCCTCATAAATCTTGAGTAATCTTGAGTAAGGCGACATAGCTCAAATTGCTGCGTCGCTTTACTCTGCACTCAGGAGGTGTTCCTTGGGCATTGCGGTGGGTGTTTCCACACAACACCCATGGATATTGATGCTGCCCCGGATTTACAAAATCAAGTAAAACCTGTGGAATCCTTTGCCTCCTGAGGTGAGGCATAACGAGGAGAAATATCTTTATTTCTCCTAGTTATTTCCTCTTTCTATGTGTGCTACATTCTGCAGCACACATAGAAAGAGGACAATGCCTCTTAGGATTGTTTCTGTGCAGGAAGGTGCCCATTCCTGCACCAAAACAATCCTGCATGCAGTTGAGGCACCCTAGCACCATGGTGCAAGGGTGCCTACATTGATGCTAGGTTTCTGAAATGCCTCCAGCACTTGCAGACAGGACAGGAATGCACTGTATTGCATAAATACGGTGAATTCCTGACCTTTCACTCTGGTGTAGGGCAGCACAGCAAGGTGACAGGCTGCTCTGCCCTATGCCAAATACCCATAAATGGGAGCCTTGGAGTGTACTCCTCCTGCCTCACAACTGCAAAAACTGGACTCCAGCTTAAAATCTAGAGGTCCTTGAGTCTTTGGATTGGAAAAGAACCATCCCCTGTCTCTTCAAGAACACAAATGGATTTCACTGAGGCCAATATGGGACCTACATACGATGGCCAACAGACTCAGGGATTCACTCACATTGTGCTCTTCGCATCACTAACAACCACTCATGTTTCCCATCAATCTGAAGCTCTAACCAGCAACCATCTATTTGCACCAAGAGTGATCCCCTCACAGTCAAACATCGACTGGCGATCAACTCTGCGCTAACAACGATTTCCTCGATCTACTACCACCATTGCAAAGCTCCCTCTGAATCTCCTCAATTTGAACTGGACTAAGAAGGCAGTAAACCTTCCACTGGGATAAATCTGGTCTGCGTAACAGACCTATGCTCTATCCTGCTCGGCCTGAACTTATGACTTGGACCTGGAGTAGTGTGACCAGATAACCGTGACTGGTACTTTTTACTTTTTGGTGCTATTTTTACAGAAAATTTTAAAATGCACAAATATAGTTCTACTTATTGAATTTCTGTCATTTTGGTGTGATTTTATTTTTTAAAAGCTGCTCTGTTGTTCTATATTGGTTTGGAAATGTTCATGTGCTGTGCCTTAACTGTAATACTGTTTGAGTGTTGCATAAATAGTTTACAAATTGCCTCTAAGTTTAGCCTGGCTACTTTGGTGGTTCAATTAACAACCCAGTTACTTACAGGCATTACACTAGAAACTATTACAACTGTTCTCAAAGAGGCTTCTGGGCAAATTGGTCCACATCGGATTAGCACCCTGACTGCTTTGGAAGGAAAAGCACTGGATAGAAGTGGCCACAAGCTTTGTGCTTGTAATAATAGCTATTCCACAGCTTTCAATAGAGTTGATAGGAACCGCCACTGACCAAATTGTACTCATGGGGAATTGACCATTTCTTGCTCCAATTGTAATTAAAATGTTATGCTGATACTTGGGTGCAAGTGAAATTATCAAATGGAAATGACCTAACACCTAGAATAAAAAAAACACCAAATGAACTGAAACAGAGATATATGATATATTTCTTGGCTGTGTTTTCATGTTTTTTTTGTATATGACAGATTTGCTGGGTTCTTGGGATCACTTGGATGATCGTGCTCTGGAGCTTGGTGAGGTGAGGATCACAGACCTGGCACGTTCTGAGGACCTGATTATTTAATCATTGGCCCAAATTGTCCTTCAAAAGAACTAAATGATTTGTACAAATATAATATTGCTAATGTTCTTCAGATCAAATTACTTGAAAGAAAAATATGGCCTTTGGATCCCGTAAACCAGCATTCGAATGGGTAATAAACCCTTCACCGACTGAGTATGTCACTAACTGTTAATATCTAGGCAGTATAACAAATCACAAAATGTGTTGGAATGCCAATGTCTCTAAATTAAATAGTAGATGTGTGTGTGTCAGTGATACCATTAAAACTGTATCAAATAAATATGGGGCACGAGCAACTGGACTTACCAAGGTGGTTCCCCATTTTTAATTAGTTCCTATTTAGTTGTATGGCTTTCCTTTGTTCTCAGCCAAAATAATTGTATTTGTATTTTGAATTGATTACATACATTATTTATTAAATGTTTCTGTTGTCTTTTAAATCTCAGTTTTGCCGTTGGAAAACTTACTCTTTTTTTCCTGTCCTTCATGGGCAGGTGAAATTTGGGGAAAAACTCATCCAGTGTGAGGGCCATTCGTTTTTTGTTTTTGCTTTGAGATATGGCAGGCAGGCGTCCGACCAGTGTGACGGGGGTACTACTGACCACCACCATCCTGATACTCAGTGGCCCGCATGCCAAACCTTAAATGATGCCCAGGGCTTTTTGCCATCCCAATGGTACAGTTAAAAGGAGCTTGAATTAAGCTGGAGGAGACTCAGAGATTTTGTTGTCACTGTTTGAAGGCAGGTGAAACAGGGGAGCACATAGTGTAGCTGCCAGATCGAAAAAGAACATTTTTGCGACTACTCTTTTGGGAAGGTGCTTGTATAATAATATGAGAAGCCATGTTGCTCTCGTTGAATAGTCAATCAAGTACTTTTAATGGCTGTATTGTAAAATTCTTTAGATTCGCTTTTATTCACATACAATTTGCAAACAAATCACTATGGGCCAGATGTATGACCATTTGGAATTGCGATTCGCAAATTGCAAAAAAAAGCCAGACGCAATTTGTGAGTCGCAATTCCAAATGTACAACAGTGTCAGAGACACTGTTAGCGATTCCCAATGGGGTCGCAAAATGCGAGGCTCAACAATATTCATGGGGCACTCGCATTTTGCGACCCTAATGAGAATGGCTGGCCCTCCCAATGGATAGTGGCCTGCTGGGCTCAGCAGACCACCATGTCTTGAACTGAATTTAAATAAAGCAGCTTTTTTTAAAAGGAAAACAGGATGCATATATAAAACAAAAAGATGAAACATTTTCTTTTCATTTTTTAAGGGCAGGCAGTCCCCTGGGCACCCCTTCCCATTTGTGATGGCATTACCACCTACTTGAAGAATTGTGACTGTTTTGCGACCGCAATTGTGGTCGCAAAACAGTCATACATAGGGCTCAGAGTCGCAATTAGGAAGGGACGCCCTTGAAACGCTTCTTCCTAATTGCGAGTTGCAAACGCTATTTAGCGAGTCGCAAATAAATTGTGACTCGCTAAATAGCGTTTGTACATGGCCCTGTAGGGTTTTTGCATGCGCAAACTGGTCTGCCACCCGTTTGCGCATGCAAAAACGGGTCGTACATCTGGCACAATGAATATATATGTTTATGGTAAATTGTTCTGTTACAGTGTGGTTTTATTGTGTACATGAATGATGCGATTACTGGAGCTGCGACTATAATGATTTGTAATTATGGATATAGTTTTTATTGCGATTTATTTACTATTTTTTAGAATACACTTTGCCTACTACATTCTTCAGCCATTGCATGTTTGACAAGTTCCATCATAGTTTGTATCAGCTCACAGGAGTATTCTGTAGCATTTGCATTGGTGGCTTTACATTGATGGGTCGAAATGGCTTGGGATCCGTTTCATTTGTGGCTATTTCCGGTCAGAGCGAGGGGTGGCTTGTTACACCTGCTCTGCAAGCTGTAGCTGCAGCATCAGAGAGTGGCAGGTTGCAGAGAAAGATACCTTTGCGCATGTACTCTGTTAGAAATGTCTCTAGTTGGCAGAGGTAGGCACCTTTGTCCAAGTAGGGACCCTTCTTCCTAGTCAGGATAAGGGAGTTACACTCCTAAAATAACCCCTGCTCACCCCTTTGGTAGAGTGGCACGAGCAGTCAGGCTTATCTCAGAAGCAGTGTGTAAAGCATTTGCACATAACCAACAGTAGTACAGTGAAGGCACAACAAAAGGACATCACACCAGTTTCGAAAAATATCCAATATTTGTATATATCCAAAACAAGACCAAAAACGATAAATATCCACCATACAGTTCTCAGACATCTTCAATAATCAAAATAGACTAAAAATGCAGTTCCTTGATGTCGATAGCTCCGTCTGGGGCTATCACGATGTCGTAAGCAACACATCCAAACAGTTCTGGCTGACCGCGGCGTCGTGGGCCAGCTATGGTGTCGGGAAGACCCGCAAGACAGTACCTTTTAGAAATGCAGGGCGTCGGTGACCTCTCGAGCCTGAAGAGCCATCATCTGCAGGCATGGGTTCTGGAGGTCGGTGCAGTAGTCGTCGGGCCCTTAAAGTCACATCATTGCAGATTGAACTCCTCGTGGTTGAAGTCAGGAGCGCCGGCATTGGCAGGCATCAGGGCTGCGGTGCAAAGTGCGGCGGTGCTGCGAGCGGTGCCCTCAGGTTGCGGTGCAGGCATCGGCTCGGTGACGGTCGTCCAGCAGCATCGGTGAGACCAGGGCTGCGGTGCAAAGTGATGCGGTGCTTGTTGCAGTGCTGGCAGGTCACTGTGCAAGTAGCGTTGTCGCTGAAGCTTTGTCGTTGGCTGATGAACTAGAGTTTATGGGGCCAGTGTGGGTAGGACAAGACTGCGGTACGGGATGAGGGTGGTGCATAGTGTCACTTACGAGAGGTGCCCTCGAACCATGGTGCAAGCAGCGGCGTCGATGTCAGCTTGGAGCGGCATCGTCGGTGATATCAGGACAGTGGCGAAAAGCGAGGTGGTACGGAGTGCGGTGCCCACAGGTAGCGGTGCTAGGAGCCACTCGGAGGTGGCATCGGGTGGCATCTTCGGCGAGACCAGGGTTGCGGTGCGAAGTGCAGTGGTACCCTCTGCGGTGCCTTCAGGACACGGAGTTGGCAGTGGTGTTGTTGACTGCGTCTGGTGGCTTTTTTTTCTGTTGCAGCACAAAACACACAGTCCTCAGTGCTGGTAACAGGTGAACTTATAGTCTTTGCTGTTCCTGAGAATTCTTGAACAGGGGGCAAGCTCTACCTCAAACCCTTGGAGAAACTCACAAAAGGAAGTTGCCGAAAGTTCAGTCTAGTCCTTTCACTGCCCAAGACAGAAGCAGCCACTGCAGGCCAATACAGCATAGCACACAGCAAAGTGGTAGTCCCTCCTCACAGCTTCTCCAGCTCTTCTTCTTGGCAGTCTTCTTGGTTCCAAAAGAGTTCTAAAGTTCTGGGGTCTGGGCCGCAATACTTATACTCAAAATTCCTTTGTTCTCTCAGGCAGAGAGTGTCTGTGCTTAGTCCAAACCAGTTTGGTCCTCTCTGACCCAGCGTACCAGCAGGAGGTGGAGACAGCATTGTCTACAGCAGACCAGGCCCATTCAGGTGCAAGGAAATCTCCTCCCACAACTCTAAATTAAGCCCAGGTCTATTCAGCCCAGCCCTGACTCATCCAGGAAAGTCAGGACACACTTCGACCCCCCAGTGGCTGTCTGAAGAGAACGCACATCCTCAGCCCCTGTCACTCCAAAGCCAGACAGTCAATCCACAAACCCATCAGAGGCACACAGGATGGCTTAGCAAAAAAATACCTACTTTCTAAAAGTGGTATTTTCAAACACAGAACATGAAAATCATCTTTACTAAAAGATGCATTCTTACATTCTGAGTCCAGGCATACTAAACTCCATTTCTCTATCTTGTCCCAATGGGAAGTTATGCTTATAAGATGTTATAAGCAAAACTCCTATTCTGTCCTATGGGACAGATAACCTTCCATAGTGAAACACGAAATACCCTGTAATTCACTACCAGGACATGCCAGACACACTAGGACATGTCCTACTTTTAACATACACAGCACCCTGCCCACAGGGGTACCTTGGGCCTACCGTAGGGGTGACATATGTAAGAAAAGGGAAGATTAGGGCCTTGTAAGTGGGTGCACTTGCCAGGTTGACATGGCAGTTACAAACTGTACGCAGACTCTGAAGTGGCAGGTCTGAGTTACCTTTACAGGGCTACTTCTGTGGGTGGCACAATCAGTGCTGCAAGACCACGAGTAGAATTTGATTTACAGGCCCGGGCACTCTCAATGCATTGTACTAGGGACTTACTAGTAAACCAAATATGTCAATCATGGAAACACCAATCTATAACATACTTTACACAGAGAACATATGCACTTTAGCACTGATCAGCAGTGATAAAGTGCCCAGAGTCCTAAAACCAAAAAAGACAGGTCAGGAAAAAATAGGAGGAAGTAGCAAAAAGGGCCATTTCAAACATACTCCAACTGCTGTTCAAGTCAGAGTGTGGAACAATCACTACACCTTGGCTCACTCATACTGTCAGAGCCGCTGCAGAACGCGAGAACATCTGCCTACCATCTTATAAGGGACTTACACAAAAAGTATGTTCATTTAGTCTTGAATATTTCAAGTAACCCTGGGCGTAGTTTGCATAGTAATGCGAAGTACACTTTGAACTACACATAGCGTAGTGCGTAGCTGTGTGCCTGTCTGCACTGTGCAATAATTGCCAATGGCATCTTGCACAGTGCAAGTTAAGATAAAATAAGTATCTCTGTATTTATATGCTAAAATGAATATAGTAAATTAACAAGCAGTGAGAGAGGTGATGATTTTGGGATCCTCGCTAACTTAGGGAGAGAACCAAGCAGATGCCTTGAAAACAAAAAGCACATCTTGTTGAACGATTCGGTGGTGGTCCCATCCTCTTAGGACTACCCCAAGCACAGTTATTGGCAAAAATACAATCCCAACCAAAGGCCCTGCAAAGCATTATGGGACAAGATTAGCAGTGGGCAGTGAATATTATAGTATCCAATATCAAAATAATTCTACAAAGAGCTGCAGTTCAACTAGTCGTTACTAGATGCCCCTCACGAGTCAAATGCAAAAGCTTCATGAAAGGGTTTCAATGCTTTTGCATTTGACTCGTGAGGGACATCTAGTAACGACTAGTGGAACTGCAGCTTGATGTATTAATAATTTCAATGCTTTTGCATTTGACTCGTGAGGGACATCTAGTAACGACTAGTTGAACTGCAGCTCTTTGTAGAATTATTTTGATATTGGACACTATAATATTCACTGCCCACTGCTAATCTCGACCAATAATGCTTTGCAGGGCCTTTGGTTGGGATTGTATTTTTGCCCATAACTGTGCTTGGGGTGGTCCTAGGAGGAAGGGACCACCACTGAATCGTTCACATGATATGCTTTTTGTGTTGAAGGCATCTGCTTGGTCCTCCCCCTAGGTTAGGGGGGACCCCAAAATCATCACCTCTCTCATTGCTTGATATTTTCATTGTCAAAGTTCACTTTTGTGAATTGGTTATATGCATTTTAGCATAGAAAATTGCTTTATCAAAGCATTTGTAGGTGTTTATTATATTGCTGCTACGCTACGTTAATTAGCACAGTTTTTCACTCTGCTATGTGCAATTTGCGTAGTGCGTAGTAGCACAAACTTTGCATGCTCAGTGAGCGTAACGAAGTATTACGCCCAGGGTTAATTTCAAACAACTGTGCTTTCTATTTGATTTTTGCTCAGTAAGAAGAGGAAGGAATGGCAGGGCCTGCTGGGTGCTGACTAGTAGATGAAGGACTGCATGAGACGATAGAGATGTAGGTGGGCCTGTTGGGTGCTGACTAGTAGATGGAGGACGATAGGGATGAAGATGGGCCTGCTGGGTGCGGACTAGTAGATGGAGGACGATAGAGATGAAGGTGGGCCTGCTAGATGCTGACTAGCAGATGAAGGGTGACAGAGATGAAGGTGGCCTGCTGGGTGCTGACTAGTAGATAGAGGATGATAGAGATGAAGTTGGCCTGCTGGGTGAGACATATAGATGTAGGACAATAGAGATGAAGGTGGCCTGCAAGGTGAGACTTATAGATGAAGGACGTTAGAGATGAAGGTGGCCTGCTGGGTGCTGACTAGTAGATGAAGGACGATAGAGATAAAGGTGGCCTTCTGGGTGCTGACTAGTAGATGAAGTACGATACAGATGAAGGTGACCTGCTGGGTGCTGACTAGTAGTTGGAGGACGATAGAGATGAAGGTTGGCCTGCTGGGTGCTGACTAGTAGGTGAAGGATGATAGAGATGAAGGTGGCCTGCTGGGTGCTGAATCATAGATGAAGGACTGCATGAGACAAGAGAGATGGTGGTGGCCTGCTGGGTGCTGACTAGTTAATAGAGGACGATATGGATGAAGGTAGACTGCGGGGCAAGACTAGTAGATGGAGGACGATAGAGATGAAGGTAGCCTACTTGGTGCTGACTAGTAGATGGAGGACGATAGAGATGAAGGTGGGCCTGCTGGGTGTAGACTAGTAAATGAAGGACAATATAGATGAAGGTGAGTCTGCTGGGTGCGACTAGTAGGTGAAGGACTATAGAGATGAAGGTGGCCTGCTGGGCAAGACTAGTAGATGAAGGATGATAGAGATGAAGGTGACCTGCTTGGTGCTGACTAGTAGATGAAGGACACTAGAGATGAAGGTGGCCTTCTGGGTGCTGACTTGTAGATAAAGGACGACAAATATGAAGGTGTCCTGCTGGGTGCTGACTAGTAGATGAAGGACGATAGAGATGAAGATGGCCTGATGGGTGCTGCTGACTAGTATATAGAGGACGATAGTGATGAAGGTGGCCTGCTGGGTGCTGACTTGTAGATGGTGGACGATCGAGATGAAGGTGGGCCTGCTGGGTGCTGACTAGGAGATGAAGGATGATAGAGATGTAGGTGGCCTGCTGGGTGTTGACTAGTAAATGGAGGACAATAGAGATGAAGGTGGGCCTGCTAGGTGCTGACTAGTAGGTGGGGGACGACAGAGATGAAGTTGGGCCTGCTGGGTGCTGACTAGTAGATGAAAAACGATAGAGATGAAGGTGGCCTGCTGAGTGCTGACTAGTAGATGAAGGACGATCGAGATGAAGGTGGCCTGCTGGGTGCTGACTAGTAGATGAAGGATGACAGAGATGAAGGTGGGCCTGCTGGGTGCTGACTACTAGATAAAGGATGATAGAGATGAAGGTGGGCCTGCTGACTAGTAGATAAAGGATGATAGAGATGAAGGTAGCCTGCTGCGTGCTGACTAGTAGATGAAGGAAGATAGAGATGAAGGTGGCCTGCTGGGTGCTGACTAGTAGATGGAGTACTGCATGAGACAATAGAGATGAAGGTGGTCCCGCTAGGTGCTGACTAGTAGATGGAGTACGATAGAGACGAAGGTAGCCTGCTGGGTGCTGACTAGTAGATGAAGGACGATAGAGATGAAGGTGGGCCTTCTGACTAGTAGATGAAGGGCGATAGAGATGAAGGTAACCTCCTGCATGCTGACTAGTAGATGAAGGACAATAGAGATGAAGTTGGCCTGCTGGCTGCTGACTAGTAGATGAAGGACGATACAGATGAAGGTGGTCTGCTGGGTGCTGACTAGTAGATAGAGGATGATCGAGATGGAGTTGGGCCTGCGGGGTGCTGACTAGTAGATGGAGGATATTAGAGATGAAGGTGGGCCTTCTGGGTGCTGACTAGTAGATGGAGGACGATACAGATGAAGGTGGGCCTGCTAGATGCTGACTAGCAGATGAAGGGTGACAGAGATGAAGGTGGCCTGCTGGGTGCTGACTAGTAGATGGAGGACGATAGAGATGAAGGTGGGCCTGCTAGATGCTGACTAGCAGATGAAGGGTGACAGAGATGAAGGTGGCCTGCTGGGTGCTGACTAGTAGATAGAGGATGATAGAGATGAAGTTGGCCTGCTGGGTAAGACATATAGATGCAGGACAATAGAGATGAAGGTGGCCTGCTGGGTGCTGACTAGTAGATGAAGGACGATAGAGATAAAGGTGGGCTTCTGGGTGCTCACTAGTAGATGAAGTACGATACAGATGAAGGTGACCTGCTGGGTGCTGACTAGTAGTTGGAGGACGATAGAGATGAAGGTTGGCCTGCTGGGTGCTGACTAGTAGGTGAAGGATGATAGAGATGAAGGTGGCCTGCTGGGTGCTGAATCATAGATGAAGGACTGCATGAGACAATAGAGATGGTGGTGGCCTGCTGGGTGCTGACTAGTTAATGGAGGACGATATGGATGAAGGTAGACTGCGGGGCAAGACTAGTAGATGGAGGACGATAGAGATGAAGGTAGCCTACTTGGTGCTGATTAGTAAATGAAGGACAATATAGATGAAGGTGAGTCTGCTGGGTGAGACTAGTAGGTGAAGGACTATAGAGATGAAGGTGGCCTGCTGGGCAAGACTAGTAGATGAAGGATGATAGAGATGAAGGTGACCTGCTTGGTGCTGACTAGTAGATGAAGGACACTAGAGATGAAGGTGGCCTTCTGGGTGCTGACTTGTAGATAAAGGACGACAAATATGAAGGTGTCCTGCTGGGTGCTGACTAGTAGATGAAGGACGATAGAGATGAAGATGGCCTGATGGGTGCTGCTGACTAGTATATAGAGGACGATAGTGATGAAGGTGGCCTGCTGGGTGCTGACTTGTAGATGGTGGACGATCGAGATGAAGGTGGGCCTGCTGGGTGCTGACTAGGAGATGAAGGATGATAGAGATGTAGGTGGCCTGCTGGGTGTTGACTAATAAATGGAGGACAATAGAGATGAAGGTGGGCCTGCTGGGTGCTGACTAGTAGGTGGGGACGACAGAGATGAAGTTCGGCCTGCTGGGTGCTGACTAGTAGATGAAAAACGATAGAGATGAAGGTGGCCTGCTGAGTGCTGACTAGTAGATGAAGGACGATAGAGATGAAGGTGGCCTGCTGGGTGCTGACTAGTAGATGAAGGATGACAGAGATGAAGGTGGGCCTTCTGGGTGCTGACTACTAGATAAAGGATGATAGAGATGAAGGTGGGCCTGCTGACTAGTAGATAAAGGATGATAGAGATGAAGGTAGCCTGCTATCTGCTGACTAGTAGATGAAGGACGATAGAGATGAAGGTGGCCTGCTGGGTGCTGACTAGTAGATGGAGTACTGCATGAGACAATAGAGATGAAGGTGGTCCCGCTAGGTGCCGACTAGTAGATGGAGTACGATAGAGACGAAGGTGGCCTGCTGGGTGCTGACTAGTAGATGAAGGACGATAGAGATGAAGGTGGGCCTTCTGACTAGTAGATGAAGGGCGATAGAGATGAAGGTAACCTCCTGCGTGCTGACTAGTAGATGAAGGACAATAGAGATGAAGTTGGCCTGCTGGCTGCTGACTAGTAGATGAAGGACGATACAGATGAAGGTGGTCTGCTGGGTGCTGACTAGTAGATAGAGGATGATCGAGATGGAGTTGGGCCTGCGGGGTGCTGACTAGTAGATGGCGGATATTAGAGATGAAGGTGGGCCTTCTGGGTGCTGACTAGTAGATGGAGGACGATACAGATGAAGGTGACCTGCTTGGTGCTGACTAGTAGATGAAGGACACTAGAGATGAAGGTGGCCTTCTGGGTGCTGACTTGTAGATAAAGGACGACAAATATGAAGGTGTCCTGCTGGGTGCTGACTAGTAGATGAAGGACGATAGAGATGAAGATGGCCTGATGGGTGCTGCTGACTAGTATATAGAGGACGATAGTGATGAAGGTGGCCTGCTGGGTGCTGACTTGTAGATGGTGGACGATCGAGATGAAGGTGGGCCTGCTGGGTGCTGACTAGGAGATGAAGGATGATAGAGATGTAGGTGGCCTGCTGGGTGTTGACTAATAAATGGAGGACAATAGAGATGAAGGTGGGCCTGCTGGGTGCTGACTAGTAGGTGGGGGACGACAGAGATGAAGTTGGGCCTGCTGGGTGCTGACTAGTAGATGAAAAACGATAGAGATGAAGGTGGCCTGCTGAGTGCTGACTAGTAGATGAAGGACGATAGAGATGAAGGTGGCCTGCTGGGTGCTGACTAGTAGATGAAGGATGACAGAGATGAAGGTGGGCCTGCTGGGTGCTGACTACTAGATAAAGGATGATAGAGATGAAGGTGGGCCTGCTGACTAGTAGATAAAGGATGATAGAGATGAAGGTAGCCTGCTATCTGCTGACTAGTAGATGAAGGACGATAGAGATGAAGGTGGCCTGCTGGGTGCTGACTAGTAGATGGAGTACTGCATGAGACAATAGAGATGAAGGTGGTCCCGCTAGGTGCCGACTAGTAGATGGAGTACGATAGAGACGAAGGTGGGCTGCTGGGTGCTGACTAGTAGATGAAGGACGATAGAGATGAAGGTGGGCCTTCTGACTAGTAGATGAAGGGCGATAGAGATGAAGGTAACCTCCTGCGTGCTGACTAGTAGATGAAGGACAATAGAGATGAAGTTGGCCTGCTGGCTGCTGACTAGTAGATGAAGGACGATACAGATGAAGGTGGTCTGCTGGGTGCTGACTAGTAGATAGAGGATGATCGAGATGGAGTTGGGCCTGCGGGGTGCTGACTAGTAGATGGAGGATATTAGAGATGAAGGTGGGCCTTCTGGGTGCTGACTAGTAGATGGAGGACGATACAGATGAAGGTGGGCCTGCTAGATGCTGACTAGCAGATGAAGGGTGACAGAGATGAAGGTGGCCTGCTGGGTGCTGACTAGTAGATGGAGGACGATAGAGATGAAGGTGGGCCTGCTAGATGCTGACTAGCAGATGAAGGGTGACAGAGATGAAGGTGGCCTGCTGGGTGCTGACTAGTAGATAGAGGATGATAGAGATGAAGTTGGCCTGCTGGGTAAGACATATAGATGTAGGACAATAGAGATGAAGGTGGCCTGCAAGGTGAGACTTATAGATGCAGGACGTTAGAGATGAAGGTGGCCTGCTGGGTGCTGACTAGTAGATGAAGGACGATAGAGATAAAGGTGGGCTTCTGGGTGCTGACTAGTAGATGAAGTACGATACAGATGAAGGTGACCTGCTGGGTGCTGACTAGTAGTTGGAGGACGATAGAGATGAAGGTTGGCCTGCTGGGTGCTGACTAGTAGGTGAAGGATGATAGAGATGAAGGTGGCCTGCTGGGTGCTGAATCATAGATGAAGGACTGCATGAGACAATAGAGATGGTGGTGGCCTGCTGGGTGCTGACTAGTTAATGGAGGACGATATGGATGAAGGTAGACTGCGGGGCAAGACTAGTAGATGGAGGACGATAGAGATGAAGGTAGCCTACTTGGTGCTGACTAGTAGATGGAGGACGATAGAGATGAAGGTGGGCCTGCTGGGTGTAGACTAGTAAATGAAGGACAATATAGATGAAGGTGAGTCTGCTGGGTGAGACTAGTAGGTGAAGGACTATAGAGATGAAGGTGGCCTGCTGGGCAAGACTAGTAGATGAAGGATGATAGAGATGAAGGTGACCTGCTTGGTGCTGACTAGTAGATGAAGGACACTAGAGATGAAGGTGGCCTTCTGGGTGCTGACTTGTAGATAAAGGACGACAAATATGAAGGTGTCCTGCTGGGTGCTGACTAGTAGATGAAGGACGATAGAGATGAAGATGGCCTGATGGGTGCTGCTGACTAGTATATAGAGGGACGATAGTGATGAAGGTGGCCTGCTGGGTGCTGACTTGTAGATGGTGGACGATCGAGATGAAGGTGGGCCTGCTGGGTGCTGACTAGGAGATGAAGGATGATAGAGATGTAGGTGGCCTGCTGGGTGTTGACTAATAAATGGAGGACAATAGAGATGAAGGTGGGCCTGCTGGGTGCTGACTAGTAGGTGGGGGACGACAGAGATGAAGTTGGGCCTGCTGGGTGTTGACTAGTAGATGAAAAACGATAGAGATGAAGGTGGCCTGCTGAGTGCTGACTAGTAGATGAAGGATGATAGAGATGAAGGTGGCCTGCTGGGTGCTGACTAGTAGATGGAGTACTGCATGAGACAATAGAGATGAAGGTGGTCCCGCTAGGTGCCGACTAGTAGATGGAGTACGATAGAGACGAAGGTGGGCTGCTGGGTGCTGACTAGTAGATGAAGGACGATAGAGATGAAGGTGGGCCTTCTGACTAGTAGATGAAGGGCGATAGAGATGAAGGTAACCTCCTGCGTGCTGACTAGTAGATGAAGGACAATAGAGATGAAGTTGGCCTGCTGGCTGCTGACTAGTAGATGAAGGACGATACAGATGAAGGTGGTCTGCTGGGTGCTGACTAGTAGATAGAGGATGATCGAGATCGAGTTGGGCCTGCGGGGTGCTGACTAGTAGATGGAGGATATTAGAGATGAAGGTGGGCCTTCTGGGTGCTGACTAGTAGATGGAGGACGATACAGATGAAGGTGACCTGCTTGGTGCTGACTAGTAGATGAAGGACACTAGAGATGAAGGTGGCCTTCTGGGTGCTGACTTGTAGATAAAGGACGACAAATATGAAGGTGTCCTGCTGGGTGCTGACTAGTAGATGAAGGACGATAGAGATGAAGATGGCCTGATGGGTGCTGCTGACTAGTATATAGAGGACGATAGTGATGAAGGTGGCCTGCTGGGTGCTGACTTGTAGATGGTGGACGATCGAGATGAAGGTGGGCCTGCTGGGTGCTGACTAGGAGATGAAGGATGATAGAGATGTAGGTGGCCTGCTGGGTGTTGACTAATAAATGGAGGACAATAGAGATGAAGGTGGGCCTGCTGGGTGCTGACTAGTAGGTGGGGGACGACAGAGATGAAGTTGGGCCTGCTGGGTGCTGACTAGTAGATGAAAAACGATAGAGATGAAGGTGGCCTGCTGAGTGCTGACTAGTAGATGAAGGACGATAGAGATGAAGGTGGCCTGCTGGGTGCTGACTAGTAGATGAAGGATGACAGAGATGAAGGTGGGCCTGCTGGGTGCTGACTACTAGATAAAGGATGATAGAGATGAAGGTGGGCCTGCTGACTAGTAGATAAAGGATGATAGAGATGAAGGTAGCCTGCTATCTGCTGACTAGTAGATGAAGGACGATAGAGATGAAGGTAGCCTGCAGGGTGCTGACTAGTAGATGGAGTACTGCATGAGACAATAGAGATGAAGGTGGTCCCGCTAGGTGCCGACTAGTAGATGGAGTACGATAGAGACGAAGGTGGGCTGCTGGGTGCTGACTAGTAGATGAAGGACGATAGAGATGAAGGTGGGCCTTCTGACTAGTAGATGAAGGGCGATAGAGATGAAGGTAACCTCCTGCGTGCTGACTAGTAGATGAAGGACAATAGAGATGAAGTTGGCCTGCTGGCTGCTGACTAGTAGATGAAGGACGATACAGATGAAGGTGGTCTGCTGGGTGCTGACTAGTAGATAGAGGATGATCGAGATGGAGTTGGGCCTGCGGGGTGCTGACTAGTAGATGGAGGATATTAGAGATGAAGGTGGGCCTTCTGGGTGCTGACTAGGAGATGGAGGACGATACAGATGAAGGTGGGCCTGCTAGATGCTGACTAGCAGATGAAGGGTGACAGAGATGAAGGTGGCCTGCTGGATGCTGACTAGTAGATGAATGAATCAATCAATCAATCAGGGGTTTATATAGCGCGCTACTCACCCATGAGGGTCTCAAGGCACTGGGGGGAGGAGGGGAGCTCCGAATCAGTCGAAGAGCCAGGTCTTGAGGTCCTTCCTGAAGGTGTGCAGGGTCGGAGAGCGTCTGATGTTCATGGGGAGCTCGTTCCAGGTCTTGGCTGTGATGTAGGAGAAGGCTCTCCCGCCTGTTCTACTTCTGCAGATGCGGATGCGGGGGACCTCTGCCAGGGCAAGGTCGGCGGAGCGGAGGTTCCTCTTGGGTTCGTGGAAGGATAGTCTTTCATTGAGGTATTTGGGTCCGATGTTGTTGAGGGATTTGTAGGTGTGGGTGAGGAGTTTGAAGGTGACTCTCTTCTCGACAGGGAGCCAGTGGAGGTCTCGTAGGTGTTGGGTCATGTGTTCGTGGTGTGGAATCCCGAGGACGAGTCTGGCGGCGGCATTTTGGATGGTCTGGAGTCTGTGTAGGAGAGATCTGTTGATTCCGGCATATAGGGCGTTGCCGTAGTCCAGTCTGCTGGTTATGAGTGCGTGGGTGACGGTCTTTCTGCAGTCGGGGGGGGGGATCCATTTGAAGGTCTTGCGGAGGATGCGCAGGCAGTTGAAGCTGGTGGAAGCGACGGCGTTGACCTGGCGGATCATGGAGAGGGAAGAGTCGAGGATGATGCCGAGGTTGCGTGCGTGGTCCGTAGGAGTGGGTGGGTTCCCGAGGGCGGAGGGCCACCAGGTGTTGTCCCAGGTGGAGTTGCAGGGTCCGAGGATGAGGACCTCGGTTTTTTCTGAGTTGAGCTTAAGGCAGCTGTCGTTCATCCAGGTTGCCACGTTCTTCATTCCCTCCTGGAAGCAGAGTCTGGTGTCTTCGGGATTCTTCGTGAGTGAGAGGATGAGCTGGGTGTCGTCTGCGTAGGATACGATGCTGAGCCCATGCTGTCTGACGAGGGGGGCCATGTAGATGTTGAAGAGCGTGGGAATTAGTGATGAGCCTTGGGGCACTCCGCAGTTGATGTCGGTGGGTTCGGAGAGGAAGGGAGGGAGTCTGATCCTCTGGGTTCTGCCAGAGAGAAAGGATCGGATCCAGTCAAGGGCGGCTCCTTGTATCCCGGCGTCGTGAAGTCTGGTTGCAAGGGTGCGATGGGAGACGGTGTCGAAGGCTGCAGAGAGGTCTAGAAGGATGAGGGCAGCGGTGTGTCCTTGGTCGAGTAGCAGGCGGATGTCGTCTGTGGCGGCGAGGAGAGCGGTCTCGGTGCTGTGGTTGCTACGGAATCCAGACTGGGAGGCGTCTAGGATGGAGTTCTCTTCGATGAAGGTGGTCAGCTGAGTGTTCAGATGAAGGACGATAGAGATGAAGGTGGCCTGCTGGGTGCTGACTAGTACAGGGAGGACGATCAAGATGAAGGTGGGCTTGCTGGGTGTTGACTATTAGATGAAGGATGATAGAGATGAAGCTGGCCTGCGAAGTGCTGACTAGTAGATGACAAGTAGCTGGGGGTGAGGAGATTTAGCAATAAACCTACTTTCCACCCCCCATGGGAGTTAAAAGAAGAGTGCGTCGGGTTGTCTGCCGGTGAAAACAGGCCTTAGGCCATGTGGTGAATTTCTGTTCCCCTTTTTTATGTAGATTTTGCAAAATGTTCAAGTTCCTAGAGATCTAGCACATTACAAACTCCTGCCCAGGCAGATTAGTGGTAAACTAAAACTCATGTTTCCAAGAGGATGTTTATTTTGGTTCTTTGATCAGATGGTCGAGCCAAGCTGAAACAGCCATGCAGTGATCCTTGTTTGGAATCTGCTTGGGTTGAAGGCACCAGAGAAAATGATAGATTTAGCACTTTCATTTGAAAAACAAAGAGAAGCTTTAAGTTCAAACATCCCCCATGCTGTCCTGCAGTGAATAGAAATATCAAGATACAGTTTGGGTGCCAGTCTGTAACATTTGTTCACCTAGAGTGGAAGAGATTCTGTTGATAGTTAGGTAGCAAGGGATGTCCTGGGGCTGGCACAAGAGGTCCCCATGAAAGAGAGATAGGTGGTGTAGCGACACAAAAAGATGATGGACAGAATGCTGGAGATTGTCAAACATTCATCCCCAGACAGATCTCGGTTAAATCCATTGTTGTTTTGCTCACCATGCCTCCTCAGTTACAACCCAGCCATATGCAAATCAGTCCTGACTCTGATGCTCCCCATGGGAACAGTCCAGCCCGAACTGCCAGACCAGGTTCTTCCTGGACCAGAAAACAAGCATCCTGGGACCAATTTCGGGGTATCACTCCTCATCAGCCAGGTTAGTTGAATCCAGTGGCGTAGTGAGCATGGGGACAACATCTGGGCATTTCCATCCCAATTAGGGTGACTATACCAACACAAAAAGATGATGGATGGAATGCTGAACATTGTCAAACATTTACCCCCATTCACAGATCTGGGTTAATTATATAGTTTTTGGTCACAATGTTACCCCAGTTTGGACCCAGTTATATGCAAATCAGTCTTGACCCTGATCCCCATGGTAACAGTCCAGCCTGAACTGCCACGCCAGGTCCTCCCCAAGCCTGAAAACAAGCATTCTGGGACCTGTTTCGGGGTATCACCCCTCATCAGCCAATCTAGCTTGAAACCGGTGGCATAGTGAGCTCGGGACCCACGTTTGGGCACACCCTTCCCACTTAGGGCGAGAATAGCAACTCAAAAAGATGATGGACGGAATGCTGAACATTGTCAAACATTCACTCCCATTCACAGATCTGGGTTAAATCTGCCATTTGTTTGCTTGCTATGATACCCCAGTTCAGACCCAGCCATGTGCAAGTCAGTCTTGACCCTACTCCCATGGGAACAGTCCAGCCTGAACTGCCAAGCCAGCTCTTCCCCAGACCAGAAAACAAGAATCCTGGGTCTGGTCACCCAGGATGCTTGTTTTTCAGTAAAGGGAGGGCCTGGCCTGGCAATTCGGGCAGGACTGGACTGTTCCCATGGTAAGCAAGGTCAAGAATGATTTGCATATGGCTGGGTCCAAACTGGGGTGATGTGGCGAGCAAAAGAACAATGGATTAAACCCTATATCTGTGACTGGGGTGAATGCTTGACAATGTTCAGCATTCCGTCCATCATCTTTTTGTGTTGGTACATAGGTGATGTAACCCTCTCATCCTGTGTATTCACCACAGATTGGAGATAATGTTGGGCACAAGTCCTCCACATTAAATGGGTTAAAAGATGAATGATGCCCTTGTATTTAAATGCTGTTAAGAATGTCCCTGGAGGAATGGAAAGTGGTTTCCATTTGATTCTTTGACAGATTCCTATGTGGACATTAATAGCATACTCTATATCTGCCAGAAAGCCTCCTATACACTGTTTTGTTAAATGTGTTTAAAAAGTCATGCACATATGACAGTGACAGTGGTTCAAGTTCCTAATACTGTAATGAGCCCTGGTTATGTACAGCTCTATTGATAATGGCTTTGTGCAGTGATGAGCTATAATTCATATCATCAATCCCCCTTGCTACTCATACAGTATCACGGACCAACTCACTCCCACACCTTCTTCACCCCTATCCTTTGACCTCCTTGTGTCCAAAATACTATTTCACATATGTTTGTGCAATGACGTTCGAGCAGAAAAATGGCAAACAGCACTCAAAACATAGAAAATAGGCTTTGAATTATCTGTGTTTTAGCTTTCAAAGTTCTGTTGACTTGCCAAGTATTTTCAAATGCAATCCAACAAACCAGTATCAATTCCAAATGACCCATTTAATTCTCACAGCTGGAATTACCCAAACCCTATCGGAAACACACATTTTACGATTGATAGATAAAAACTCTACCTGAAAAATAGTAGTTTTGCATCAAACTTACATGAGCACACATAGACTCCAAGGAACAGAAGAAGAATAGCAGGCTTCATTGCTGTGTTGTGGGTGGTTATTCAGGTTCTTCACAACTGAAACCCTGAAAACAGAGTAACAAAGATGTTGATGATCTATGTGCGTACTGCTTGGCAACACCTGATAGTAAGAAAGCTAGCTGGGCCAGATTCATTAGAATTTTTCATTATTTTAAGAACATTAAGGCTGCAGTCTACTCACTCACCTCCTCTATGACTCAGTGGTCAGGCTTATTGTTGTACTACTGAGTAGAGCTTCCGTGTTGATGTCGTACAATAATTTTTGGGGTCTCCCAGTGCCAGTGTACCTGATCTCACATCGGAAGAATGACAGTCCCTTATTCTTGTGCTTGTGAAGTTGAGGAACATGGTTGAATTTGGGGATTCATCAGAATGGGGTAAATAATGCTTTGAAAGACCTCCCATGTCGTGATCGGATGCTCAAGCATACTACACTCTTCCATGTTTTAGGAGCTAAGAACAAAAATATGCACAATTCCAAGTCACCAATTTTGAGTACATATGCAAAAAGAGAAAGGGCTGCAATCAAAATAAACAGTGCTACTAGTGAGATTGTGTTGTACAGGATGGATGTACTTTGTCATTCCTTAGAGATTGAATTCACTGTACTTGGCACTCAGAGGAGCATGTTCTTCCTTCTTTCAAAAGTAGCCATACTCTTCTTTTCATTGCCGCACAGCAATGTTGATGAGCAATGTGAATTTTCAAGAATAACAAAGAATAAAAACATATTTCATTCCAGTTTGTCTCAGCATAGAACCCTGTCTTTTATGAAATGAAATGAAAAAAGGATTTTTTAAACAAACTACTACCCGAGCGTGTCTAGGCGCTGGACCAAAAAGGCGGAGAGCAAAACTACTCAATAGAAGATTATAGGTGAAGATCAGGGTTTCTATTGGTTAAAAAGCCAAGTTTTTAGTGCCTTCCAAAATGTCAAAAGATCAGTGGTAATTTTAGGCTGAGGGGCAGGGAGCTCCACAGTCTGGCTATAAAGCTTCCCTCACCCCAGGAGGATCTCTTAAACCTGGGAATCACAAGGTTATGAGAGATGCAAATCACAGGGGTCTCAATGGGATATAGGAAATATATTTTTGTTTTACATATCTATGGTCAGTATCATGTAAGGGCTTAATTGCAATGTATAGTCCCTTAAAGTCAATACGCTTCTTGATCGGAAGCCAGTGCAGCTGTTTTAGAGATTGCAATACTGATTTATATTTGGGAATACCCAGCAGTAGCCAGGCACCTGCATTCTGAATGGCCTGTGAATTTTTCAGAAATCGTTTCTGAATGTTCATAAAGAGGGAACTGCAGTAGTCTAGCTTTGATACAATGAGAGTGGGCACAGCAGTTTTCTGTAGTCCTGCCGGGATAAAAGGGAAAACTTTCCTAAGCAATTTTAACATAGAAAAAGAGGCAGACATGATGTGATCAATCTGACCTTCAAATGACAATTTGTTGTCCACAACAACCCAAAGATTTTTATCTTTTGCCACTGGGGTCGGGTGGGTGCCTGGTTTCTGGTGCTACAATTTTGGAGACCAAAAGGAGGAGTCCCTACCAAATATCATGATTTCAGTTTTAGAGAAGTTTAGTTTTAAGCAGTTTTTACTCATCCATCTCCCTATGTGCAGAATGCAGTTATAAAATCTGGTGGTAGTGACTTCTGGGTTGCTAGCCACCAACACCACAATTTGGGTGTCATCTGCATAGGACCATATGATTTGATCAGAGTCACCAGTGGAGTCACATAAAGGTTAAACAAGGTAGGGCTTAGCCCTGTGGCACTCCACAAGGCAGGGAAAAGGGGGTGAGCTGAGACCATCCAGAGCCACCACCTACTGTCGTCCTCAGAGAAAAGATTCAAAGCAACAAGCCTTGTGTGAAGCATTCTACAGATATTCTCCATCCTACAAGAGTTTCAGGGAGGCACAAATTAAGATCTTAGCTTTGTGTGTTATTTTATAATACATTTATTCACTGTTTTGAAATGCCCAAAATGTAGGAACATAGAACATCCCCTGGTTCATGTACCTCATCACAGTGAACGCTTTGATTGTGATATTATCCCTAGATCTTTGGGTGTCTTCTTATTTGCTATTCTCTCCAATTGGCAAACGTTACACTTACTCTGGATTGCATTTAATTACTGCATATACTTGGGTTAACAGTGTCTTGTCTATTTATATAGCAGTAGTATGTCACATCTAGGTCTGTTTTGTGTATTTTAATAAGGTTGCATATTCATATTGCTAATACAACTTTAAAAATGTAAGTACTTTCTTCGAAAGTCCAGTTTATTTTTTACTATCATTGTGCCACAATTATTTACAGTGTACGCATGTTATGGACCTTCCCGACCTTGTTTGGACAATGGGAGGGAAGGAGGTTGGTTGGATGATCGAGAACAACACAACGTACAAGCGAAGGGAAGGTGTGTGGCAGGTGGCAACAGCTCAGACAACAGATAGAAGGCAGATGGGAGGAACAGGGAGGTGGGGAAGTACATGAGGGACGTATGAGAGACCATAGATTAGGACCACACACTTTTAAAAAGATGCAACAAATGGACCACACTGGACCGGTCAGACAAGCCTTTCTGGCACTGACAGACTGATTGCCCTTTAGGCCGGTCCGACACTGTCTGCAGTCCTTTTAGTGGATGCACTGCAGGGACCTGCATTGCTTTCAGCAAAGGCACTGTTTGAAATGGCATTGCTTACAGTAAAGGTAGTAATGGAATACACAGTGCTTGCAGTAGAGGCACCACTGGGATGCCTGCAGTGCTTGCAGTGGGGGTGTCACTCAGATCAGCAGTGCTTACAGATAGGACACTGATGGGATGTGCCCTGCATACAGTAGAGGTGTGTGCAGTGCTTACAGGAGAAGCATTGTAGAGATTGGCAGTGCTTAAAGCGGTGGCTGTGCTGGGTTTTGTCTGCAGTGCCTAAAGTGGATGCATTGCTGTGATCTGCTGTGCAAACCGTGGAGGCACAGTTTGGATCGGTACTATTTACTGTAGAGAAACTGAAGTGTACTGCTATTCTTACAGCAGAAAGTGAAAACCAAAAGCCCGGATAGAGTATCCAAGACTACTAAGTGCACTACTACAAGTCACTATAAGTGTACAACTATTCCAAATAACAGTTAAACTAATTCCAAACGTAAACACAATTCTTCATCCAATGAATCTGAAGTGAGTCCATGAAACCACGTTTCCCATCAGTAACCAAACTTGAAGAAATGTTCAATGGCTTTTTATTGCCGTAAGTTGAAAACGAAGTCAAAATAGAGATAAAGAAATCTCAAAATGCTTCGTGTCAGCAGGAAGGTTAACAAAATAATAGCTCCCAATGCATTTCGGGCTCTTTCCTAGCGCTTGGAGCTGGAAATAAAAGAATTGCAAGAAGCTGTATCCCTTCGTATGGAAGCAGAAGTATGGCAATCGACCCTGGTCAAAATCAACACAAAGCTCGATGGATATGCAAAGGAAATTCATGAGCGCAAAATCCGCAAGTTCCGTCGAGATACCATAGATTATAAACTCGATGAGGTATACTCTTGGGCCGAGGTATACGCACAGAAACGGAACTTCAGTAAACCAGGAGCTAATTCATCTGAAAAGAGTTTAGCTTCAATAAGTGACACTCAACTCACTCGTCCACCTGTCCCTTCCGTCACCCAAACTACCACCAGCTCGACAGTGACAGTTGGATCCAGCGTTCCAAAGGTTTCTTTTTTAGAGACCAGCCCTGCCGCAAACAACCCTCCTCATCAACCGATTGCAGAAACTTCCAAACCCACAGAGGGCACCGATTCGGTAAAAACGGGAACATCGCAACGCCAAAAGAAACACTAGTGATTAACATCTCATCTCAGCAGTTGTCTCAGATTCAACTTTCGGTACTGAACAAGGGAAGTTCGTTTGTGCCCACATTTCACTCTAAAACCTTAGACTCAGAGATTACGCTATACAAATTCACCAGGAAACTGCGCCTTCGATACTTTTTCTCCACTATTGAACCTCAAGCAGCACAGGAGTCGGAATATCGTGAATTCAAGCCCAAGAGCAGCTTCAAGTCCCCCATCTCTCACAAAATCATCGATACGTTTGAGACTCTAGTCAGACAGGACTTGTCTAAATTACCCAAAAAACCTTTGACTCCAATGAACATGTCCAAAAGTGAAAATGCTGCTCTTAAGTCATTGAGAATGAATCAATCTCTATACTGCACGAAGGCAGACAAGGGTGGTGCACTGGTGATTATGGATCGGAAATTTTACGAAGATAAAATTGAGGGTATTCTACATGATGAATCCACCTATTTACCTTTAAGCGAAGACCCCACAGTTTCTTTTCAAGTCTTACTTACATCCATATTGACTCAGGCTGTTGAAATGAGATGGATTACTGAAAAGACCAAAGAATTCCTGTTGACTCGTTACCCCCGGAGACTGGGGCTATACATGCTCCCAAAGACTTGTTCAATCCTCCATTAAGACCTATTGTATCTGGTTGCGAATCCATTCACGACCCTTTGGGTCAGTATCTCGATACATTTTTGCAACCTATTGTTCAAGCAGGCCCCTCATACCTGAGAGACACCACTCATCTGCTTCAGATTTTTGGATGAAGTACATATTCCTGAGACTGAAGAGGTTTGGTTGTGCACGGTGGATGTAGTAGCGTTATACACCTCCATACCCCATCTTGATGGTATTGAGTCCATTGAATGGGCACCTTTAAGACATGAGGATTTAGAAGCCAACAAGGTTTTTCTTCTGGAACTTTTACATTTTTGTTTATTCCATAGTTATTTTCAATGGAAATATCGGTTTTATCTCCAAACGAATGGTACTTCGATGGGGTTTTCGGGTGCCCCCAGCTACGCCAACATCTTCATGATGAGATTTGAGATGTAGCACATCCTTTCTGATTCAAAGTGGACAGATCATCTCATTTTATATTGTCATTTCATTGACGATATCTTGATTATTTGGCATGGTTCACGTCATGATTTGGAAAGTCAGATACAACAATTGAACAACAAGAATTCTAGGATGCAGTTCACGTCTGTGATTGACTCTCATAACATTGCATATCTGGATGTATGCATCAAAAGCTTGGGGACTTCAATCACTACTAGTGTGTTCAGTAAACCCACTGACCGTAACAACTCTCTACAGTATTATAGTTTCCACCCTTGGTCATTAAAGTGTCATCTCCCATTTTCACAATTCACTAGGATCAGGCGCATTACCTCTAATTCTGATTTATGCAATAGTACCCTCTCAAAGTTTAAACAAAGATTCCTGGATAGGGGTTATCCCATAGAGGTACTTGATCAAACAGAAAATCGGGCTAAGACACTTGATAGGAAGTGCCTTTTGGTTAACACTCAAAGAAGGCAAACTACTTCTAGAGAGGTGTTTGTTTCAACTTATTCCACCCATTCCTCCAAGATCAAAAAAATAATTCTCAATCGCTGGGATCTTCTTCAATCAGAGTCAGATTTTAAGGGCATGTTTTCTAATCCCCATTATTTGCGTATAAACGATCAAGCAATCTCAAGGAGATTCTGAATAGACCTACCGTGCCTGTGTCCTCCTTACACAAAGGGATGACTAAATGCTTGAATTGTTCCCACTGTAACAATGTGATTATTGGCAAGAGAATCACACATCCACGATCTGGTAAAAACCTCACATTGAACTTCACGGCTAACTGTAACAGCCATCACGTTGTTTATGTGATCAAATGTCCATGCGGTATGCATTATGTCGGCAAAACAGAGAGGTCCTTAAGAACTCGTATCACAGAACACAAAAGCAGAATCAGGACTAAAACTTTGAGCTTTTGGTTATCACAACACTGGCTGTCACACCATCACATTATTGCTCAATTAAGATTCAGTGTGTTAGAGGTGGTAAATAGTTCACCGGACAGAGATATGTCTAGATTTTTATCTCAACACGAGACACACTGGATCTGGTTTATGGACACCCTTTCTCCGAAAGGGCTCAATGATAAATTTGAACTTGCCTGTTTTCTGTGATAACTATATGGGGTGTCTTGATCTGAAATGATATTACTGTGCTCATGACCACATATGCCTTTATTCACTTCGGGTTATTTTGTACACCATATGAGTATCTATTTCCATATATTCTATAGGTTCTTTTTCCAGTTTTCAAAATGAATTGTGTCCGCTTTGTCATGTTTCAGACAGATTTTCATTGTATTAGTGGAGGGTATCCATCGATAATTTATGTTTTACATTTCATTGATTATTTTATGTCACTTTTGGATAGACTTTCACAGTATTAGTATAGGTTTCATTGTATTGTGTCAACCTAGTTTTCTATGGGTCTCTGTATATCATTGTATGTTACCATATTTATTTCGTTTAGCTATTTTTATCACTTTGACTCAGCAATTTACATGGTGAAGTGTCACATTGGCCTTATTATTTTTTTATTTCCATGCACTACTTCTCACTGAGTTTTCTTTCGTCGTGTTTACTTTCACGTATCTTAGTTCACTTCACTTCACCAGTTGTATTTTCCGATTGCACCCACAATGCGTAATCTGGATAGTCTCATTTCTATTTCTATCATTGTCACGGACTTTTAGACACGTCACTGCCTCTCGCGTTTAAAACCATCTCACTTGGATTGACTCGTTTCATGGCGTTCTTCACGCCCGTGCTATTTGGAAACTTGGTATCGGTTTCAAGCTTATCGTGCAGTTGCTAAGCCTCTCATTCTCAGGAGACTTCTTAGACAACTCCGCTTGGTTGTTCTATTAGTTTGATGCATCAAGTTTCTTTGTTTTCAGCTTTCTGCTGCTGACTCCACAATTTAACCGAGCGTGCTCGTCAAAGGTACGCTCTGGTTGTTTCACACTAACATATTCGCAGGTGATCTTTCACTCGCTGGTGGCATGCTGGGGAGCACATTCAGGCATGTTGTTCTATTATAATTTCACTTATCTTGGATTTGCATTATGAAGTAGCACTTTTCACCACTAAGGAGGAGCCATATGAGTCACGACACACTAATTGTGTTTGTTTATGTCTTCTGCGATATGGATACCGGCCACAATGACCTTGCATACTTTTTATGTTCACTTGCCCTGTCCTCGCTATAAGACGCTTTTTATTTACATATGCATTTGAAAATATTGTTATAATTGTGACCACATTGTGATTGTATTGATGTTTCAGGTTCCCCTGATGAAGGGCTAGGAAAGAGCCCAAAATGCATTGGGAGCTATTATTTTATTAACCTTCCCGCTGACACGAAGCGTTTTGAGTTTTCTTCATCTCTATTTTGACTTCGTTTTCAACTTACGGCAATAAAAAGCCATTGAACATTTCTAAAAGTTCGGTTACTGATGGGAAACGTGGTTTCCTGGACTCACTTCAGATTCATTGGATGAAGAATTGTGTTTACGTTTGGAATTAGTTTAACTGTTATTTGGAATAGTTGTACACCTATAGTGACTTGTAGTCGTGCACTTAGTAGTCTTGGATACTCTATCCGGCTTTTGGTTTTCATTTTGAATCAGGTGGCTGGCAGAGCCCCTTACTAGGTGCACACTTTATTTAATGAAATTTGGATGAATCGTTTATTGTGTTTATCGAGTTTAAATGAGTGCATTCCAGCTGTAATTGTATAATTCTTACAGCAGAGGCACTACTGGGATCTGCCTTCAGTGCTTAGAGTTGAGGCACTGCTGGGATTTGCAGTGCTTACAGTATTGGCACTGTGGGATCTACTTTGCTTACAGTGACAGCACGATTTTATTGCCTGGCTCACATTTAAGGCACTGTTGGGACGTGCAGCAATTTCATGGGAGGCACTACTGGATATGTCTGCATTGCTTACAGTGGAGGCACGCTGCGATCTCTCTGTAGTGCTTAGAGTGGAGGCACTACTGGATTTGACTGCATTGCTTATAGTGGAGGCAGGGATGGGATCTCTCTGCAGTGCCTAGAGTGGAGGTACTGCCCGGATCTTCAATGCTCACAGTAGAGGCACTCTGTTCTGATCGCCAGTAGTTACAGTGGAGCAGTGGATCATTTGTAAAAATATAAGTGCCAGGGCTCTTGCCATGAGGCCACTGTAGATTGCACCACCCATTTCCCCTCCCAGCGATGCCAATGACAGGACCACTACCAACACAACTACTGACCTTATCACTCCTGAAAGTGTGACATCAGCCTATTCCATTTTCAATGCATATTGTGTTAATAAACAACTGGTGTTTTGTTCATTTCTAAATTAGATAAATAGCATCCCCATGTGGCAGACTGTCATAAATGCTGGTGTTGACAATTAAGTGACGAGCTCCAGAAACCACCAGGTCAAATTAAGCACTGTAGTGGTGGGCTCAGCAGTTGTCATGTTGTGATCTAGGGACAGACTGAGGAAGATAGGGGAGGTTGGAGCACTGGCCTATAACCTACAGTGAATGATGCTCTGAATTAAATTCTAGACTTTCCCCCGAGGCACAGCAAGTCACCACCTGGATTTGTGAATGAACTTGAAAGTTGAGGGTGAATGCCCAGGAGGTATGAGCCACACTGTGAATTCATAGATTGGACAACAATCTCTGCCTGGCACACAGCTGATGTTCGATATGGGTGAGACTGATGAATATGGGAAAACCTCTTCCATAAATAGCACTCCTGGGTGACACTGTGGATAGGCGGGGTTCTCCCCCTCACGGCTGTGCCCTGATTTGGTGCCAAAAGTGCTTACACTGCGACAATCCAATTACCTACAGCTCCCACTGGCAGCCCTCTACCTAGACCCTGCCAGCTCTCGAGCGATGGTGCTTTTAACACTGCTGCCTATGGAAGCTGCTATTTGCCACCTTCCTGTTCTGTATAAATTAGTTATCTTCGAGAAATCTCAAAAGAGATCAATGTCAAGAGATGTGCGGGTGGCACCATGGACAATGGAAGAGAAGGAGGGTGTGAGCGGCCCAGTGGTGGGTGGCATGACTCGTGGGTGGTGGTGCAGGGGAGGATGCGGAGGGGGGAGGTGGTAGGAAGGAGACACTCGGGCTCTGGGGGTGCGCAATTGAGAATATATATATATATATATATATATATATATATATATATATATATATATATATATATATATATATATATATATATATATATCAAACAAAGTTTTTTGTATTGCCGAAGAAGGGGAGTTTGAAAACCTGAGTGATCTGATGCTGATCTCGCTGTCCGCGTGTTCTCGTGCAATACTGCACCGCCAGTCTAAATGGACAGTAAATCGGTATGATCTAACTAGTCACCCCAGTTACTCAATATACGTATACGTGTACAAGGAAAACTATCCTTACGGCAAGGGGAACTCTGTAATCACGACGGAGGGGTTACGCATCCAGCAGACTCCACTGTAAAAAACTTGGTTTTGTGCGTTAACCCGAGAGCGCGATTGGCAATCCCGCTGTTGATGAATATATATATATATATATATATATATATATATATATAGATATCTATATATATATATGTACATTACCTACTGGCGGTCGCCAGTAGGTAGGTAGTTATAGTTAGGACCCTGTTTCTATTCAAAAAGCATTTTTTTCTTTTGTCAATATCTTTGGAGCCGTTTGACGAATCTTCGCGAAAATTTCAAAACAAATGATTCACTCAGGTCAGCTCCTGTCGTGAAAGTTTCGGGGTGATTCGTCAAGTGGGGGCCGAGAAAAAAGGGGGGTCCCAAAACATGTTTTTCCCATGTTAATTTCCATAGGAACTTTAGAAACGGCTACAGCCCAAACTGCTGAACGGAATTACACCAAATTTGGCAAAAGGTAGCTCTTGGTTCAGAAAGCGACATTTTTATTTAAATGGTGTAAATCCGTTCAGTAGTTCTTCAGAAATTCAAAAAATAAAAATATCTATATCTGAGAGCCGAGGAGGATTTGCGACTCCTCCCGAGCATGTGCTTCATGCTGTTTGGCTTCCAACACTCCAAAACAAGAAGTCTTGGCAGCCATCTTGTGACTCGGTAGAACTGAGTCACAAGAAAACAGTAAAAAAAAGATTAAAAACAAGAAAAGGGGGCAGGGTAGAAATACCCTGACCCCCTAGGCCTGCTCAGGGGAACCCACAACGACCCCCCAGGGCCAAAAAAAGCTTCTTTTAAAAAAAAAAAAAAAAATTTGTCCGAATTTGCGCTGGGTGCGCGAATCCGGCCTAAAAAATAGAAGAAAAAATGAAGCGCGGTCTCCCGCGCTACTTTTTCCACAAGCCCCCGGGTGGGCCAGATCCCAGGGGCAATACCTAATTATGCAGCGGGGGCCTCTGCAGCCCTGGGGACCGCCACCTCCCTGGGCTTATATAATCATATGCGGGGGCACGCGGCCCCCCACAGCCCCAGGGACCACCACCTCCCCGGGGCTTTTTAAAACAATGCATGGGGGGGCTCCTGTCCCCCCACGCTGCCCCGGGGGGCCACCTCCCGGGGCTATAATTTATTTAAGTTGGGGGGCATTGTGGGCCACCCAAGCCCAGGGGACCACCACCTCCCAGGGGCTATATGATTTAAATGCAGAGGGCCATGCGACCCCCCGCAGCCCCGGGGACTGCCGCCTCCACAGGGCTATTTTGAAAAACAAAGTGTAGGGGGGCTCAAGCCCCTCCACACTGCCCTGGAGACCACCTTCTCCCCAGGGCACTCTTCATTAAAATGCGGGGGTCCGTTGTGTACCCCCGGCCCCGGGGACCACCACCTCCCTGGGGCTTTAAACAGTTGGGAGGAGGGCCTCCCTCCTGGAGCCCTAGATGGCCCAGGGGACCGCCACCCCCGCCCTGCCATAGCAAACACTGCTTTACTTCTTGGAAGAAGCAAGAAGCAAAGCATTATTGCTTTTGGACAAGGGGAGCTGCATGTCAGCAGCTCCCCTTGCCGAAAAGCAATGCCTGCTCCTGCAGGAGGTGGGGAGCCGGCTGGGACTGTGGGGGCATTGGGGCTCCCCCCCGTGGTCCCCAACGTGAGGGCCGGCCCTCGGGGATGGGGTCCCCAGGGCAGAAGTGGCCCACCTCAGTTTAATTAAAAAAAAAAAAAAGAATGGCCAAGCACCGGGGGATGGGGTCCTTGGGGCCAAAAATGGCCTGGGAGGGGGGGCCACATGGCCCCCACTCCCTTTGTAAAAAATGTTTTTAAAAAAGAATGGCCAGGCCCCAGGGAAGGGGTCCCCAGGGCCAAGAATGACCTGGGAGGAGGGCCAAGCTGCCCCCTTCCCTTTTTTAATTTATTTAAAATAAAAAATTAAAAAAGATACCATCAACTCGCCGAAGGCCCCGCCCCCTCCCTGCACGACTCTGCAAATGCGCCTCCTGTGCGCTCTGCGTTGGGGGATTAAGTAAGTCCCCGTTGCTAGTGAGGGTCCCTATGGGCCAACTAGGCCACCAGGAACCTCCAGTAAGCCCCACACAGTGGGATTGCTGAGGGGTGGTAGGAGGCCACGTCCCTTTTTATACCACTCTGCAAAAGTGCCTCTAGGTGAACTGCTGGTGGGGTGATGAGGTTCCCTTGTGTCCTGAGGGTCTCAGGACTGAAGATGACTTCATCCCCTGAGCAGCATTGCACCAAGCGGCGCGTTTGCAGAGTGGTGTAAAAAGGGGGCGTGGCCTCGGACCACTCTCAGCAATCCAACAGTGTGGGGCTTACTGGAGGTAACAGGAGGGCTAGTTGGCCCCCAGGGACCCTCAGGTGGCAAGGGGACTTCACTCCCCAACCAAAAGTGTGCCAGGATGCATGTTTGCAGAGTGGTGGACAAAGGGGGCATGGCCTATGTCCACCTCTCAGCAATCCCACTGTGTGGGGCTTACTGGAGGTAACCGGTAGGCTAGTTGGCCCCTAAGGACCCCCAACAGTGAAGTGGACTTTAATCCCCATGCAAGAGTGCGCAAGTAAGCGCGTTTGCAGAGTGGTGGGAAAGGGGGCGTGGCCTGCTATGAGAACTTCGCAATGCTGCTGTGTGGGACTTACTGGGGGTAATAGGAGGGGTGGTTGGCCCCCAAGGTTGTCTTTGGGAGCCAACTGCCTCTCATGTAATCCTCCACTAAGTCCCACACAGTGGGATTGCTAAGAGGTCTTCGGAGGCCATGCCCCCCCTTTCTCCACCACTCTGCAAACGCGCCTCCTGGCACAGTACTGGTTGGGGGATGAAGTCCACTTTACTCCTGAGGGACTTTGGGGGCCAAGAAGCCCTCCTGGTACCTTCTGTAAGTCCTACGCAGCGGAATTCCTGAGCGCTGGTTGGAGGCCCAGCCCCCTTTCTCCACCACTCTGCAAACGCGACTACCAGTTAAAGAAGCATTTGTAATGTAATAGGTAAGAGTTAGAGCTATTGGCGTTGTAAATATAAAAGTTTTTTACTAATGTTTTTTGGAGTGGAGTGGATGTACTTTGTGTGTAGTGGAATTATGTGGTATGTTGTGCAGTTAAATTATGTGGATAGAAAGTATGTGGTATTTAGTGTACAGGAATTATGTAGAGTTGGATTATGTGTTATACAGAGTAATTATGTGGTATGTAGTCTGTGTTGTGGAGTGGTAACCTCACGTGTAGTCTTCCTTGTTTCCATAGAAGCTAAATTATTAACTCAATGAGACAAAAAAAGAAGGAATCACTGAGGAGCACTTCTGGACCTAGTCAGAGGTATGAGCAGGGCCACTGGAATAATGCGACTGTTTGGCTGCACCGACTTTCGCAGAATTATACATTTTCCATATTAGCCACATAAGCCATCATCTGCTGCCTAATCTGAAAATTTGAACAAATAAAGCCTTGTTTCTAGCTCAAACGTTACCAAAAATGCAGCGACAAGTGTTACAGCATGGTAGAAGGCCCTTTGCAAACCTAGAATGGTCACCTGTTACTTATTGATAAATGTGGGTGTTAAATTGGTACTAATGGTGTGCAAACCACTCTTGCTTCTTTCTGCGCCTCTCTTGCCACTTTCTGCATTTCTGTTGCTTCTTTCTGCAACTTTCTTTTTTTTCCTGTACTTCTTTTGCATCTTTCTGCTCATCTCTTGCTACTTTCTGCACCTGTCTTGCCTCTTTCTGCACCTCTCTTGCCTTTTTCTGCACCTCTGTTGCTTTTTTCTGCACCTCACTTGCTTCTTCCTATACTCCTCTTGCCTCTTTCTGCACCCTGTTCCCTCTTTCTGCACCTCTCCTGCCTCTTTCTGCACCTCTCTTGCCTCTTTCTACACTTCTGTTGCCTCTTTCTGCACCTCTGTTGTTTCTTTCTGCACTTCTCTCGCCTCTTTCTGCACTTCTCTTGCTTCTTTCTGCACCTCCGTTGCCTCTTTCTGCACCCCTCTTGCCTCTTTCTGCACCTCTCTTGCCTCAGTCTGCCCACCTGTTCCCTCTTTCTGCACCTCTCTTGCCTCAGTCTGCCCACCTGTTCCCTCTTTCTGCACCCCTTTTGCCTCTTTATGCAACTCTGTTGCCTCTTTCTACACCTCTCTTCCCTCTTTCTGCACCCTTTGTGCCTCTTTCAGCACCTCTGTTGCTTCTTTCTGCAGTTCTCTTCCTTCTTTCTGCATCCCTCCTGCTGCTTTCTGTACCCCTCTTGCCTCTTTTTGCACCTCTCCTAACCCTTTCTGCACCCCTCTTGCCTCTTTTTGTACCTCTGTTGCTTCTTTCTGCACCTCTTTTGCTTCGTTCTGTACTTCACTTGCCTCTTTCTGTACCCCTCTTGCCTCTTTCTGTACCTCTGTTCTTGCTTCTTTATGCATCTCTGTTCCAAATTGCTACATCCCTCTTGCCTTTTTCTGCACCCCTCTTCCCTCTTTCTACACCTCTCTTGCCTCAGTCTGCCCACCTGTTCCCTCTTTCTGCACCCATTTTGCCTGTTTCAGCAACTCTCTTACCTGTTTCTGCACCTCTCTTGCCTCTGTCTGCACCCCTGTTCCCTCTTTCTGTACCCCTTTTGCCTGTTTCTAGAACTCTCTTGCCTCTTTCTGCAGTTCTCTTGCCTCCTTCTGCACCTCTGTTGCTTCTTTCTGCACTTCTCTTGCTTCTTACTGCACATGTATTGCTTCTTTCTGCACCCCTGTTGTCTCTTTCTGCACTCATCTTACCTCTTTCTGCACACCTCTTGCCTCTTTCTGCACCTCACTTGCTTCTTTCTGCACTTCTCTTTCTTCTTTCTACACCTGTTGCTTCTTTCAGCTATTCTCTTGCCTCTTTCTGCACTTCTCTTGCCTGTTTCTGCACCTCTCTTGCCTCTTTCTGCACCTCTCTTGCCTCTTTCTGCACCTCACTTGCTTCTTTCTGCACCCCTCTTGCCTCTTTCTGCACTCCTCTTGCCTCTTTCTGCACCCTTCGTGCCTCTTTCAGCACCTCTGTTGCTTCTTTCTGCACTTCTCTTCCTTCTTTCTGTACCCTTCGTGCCTCTTTCTGCACCCTTCTTCCCTTTTCCTGCACATCTGCTCTTGCTTCTTTCTGCACCCCTCTTGCTTCCTTCTGTACCTCTGTTGTTTCTTACTGCACTGCTCTTGCTTCTATCTGCACCTCTCTTGCAAATTTCTGCACCCCTCTTGCCTCTTTCTGCACCCCTCTTGCCTCCTTCTGCACCTCTGTTGCTTCTTTTTTGCACTTCTCTTTCTGCACCCCTCTTGCCTCTTTCTGCACCTCTGTTGCTTCGTTTTGCACTTCTCTTGCTTCTTACTGCACCGCTCTTGCCTCTTTCTGCACCTTTGTTGCTTCTTTCTGCACTTCTCTTGCTTCTTTCTACACCTCTCTTGCTTCTTTCTGCACCCCTCGTGCCTCTTTCTGCACCCCTTTTCCTGCACGTCTCTTGGTTCTTTCTGCACTGCTCTTGCCTCTTTCTGCACCTCTTTTGCTTCTTTCTGCACTTCTCTTGCCTCTTTCTGCACCCCTCTTGCCTCTTTCTGCACCTCTGTTGTTTCTTTCTGCACTTCTCTTGCTTCTTTCTACACCACTCTTGCTTCTTTCTGCACCCCACTTGCCTCTTTCTGCACCCTTCTCCCCTCTTTGTGCACCTCTCTTGCCTCTTTCTGCACCTCTCTTGCCTCTTTCTGTACCCCTCTAGCCTCTGTCCGCATCTCTTGTGCTTGTTTCTGCTCTTCTTTTGACTCTTTCTGTACCCCTCTTACCTCCTTCTGCACCTCTGTTATTTCTTACTGCACTGCTCTTGCTTCTTTTTGCACCTCTCTTGCAAATTTCTGCACCCCTCTTGCCTCTTTCGATACCCCTCTTCTCTCTTTCTGCACCCCTGTTCCCTCTTTCTGCACCTCTTCTGCCTGTTTCTGCACCTCTGCTGCCTCTTTCTGAACTTCTCTTGCCTCTTTCTGCACCTCTGTTGCTTCTTTCTGCACTTCTCTTGCCTCTTTCTGCACCCCTCTTCCCTCTTTCTGCACCTCTGTTGCTTCTTTCTGTACTTCTCTTGCTTCTTTCTGTACCTCTCTTGCTTCTTTCTGCACCTCTCTTGCCTCTTTCTGCACCCTTCTTCCCTCTTTCTGAACTTCTCTTGCCTCTTTCTGCACCTCTGTTGCTTCTTTCTGCACTTCTCTTGCCTCTTTCTGCACCCCTCTTCCCTCTTTCTGCACCTCTGTTGCTTCTTTCTGTACTTCTCTTGCTTCTTTCTGCACCTCTCTTGCCTCTTTCTGCACCTACCTTGCCTCTTTCTGCACACACAGGGCTACTTTTAAACTGACCTATGGCTCAGCAGTGCACACATGCAAGTGCAGAAACGGGCTGCTGGCCTCTAAACTGCCATGCCCTATTATATGCTATGGACTTAAAGGTAGTTTTAATCCACCTGACATATTATGTACTAGGGCCTTACAGGGGAGGTCATGCCAATCGGAGGGGTACCACAACCCATAGTGTACCCTAGTGTATGTAGGTGTTTTCACTGTATTATAAGTGTCTTTCAGCATAGCACTGGCTCCGGGCCTGGTTAGGCAGAGCCCAAGGTCAGTCAGAGTAAATTACCACCAGTACCAGTCAGCAAAAAGTTGGGGGGTGCCCAGGGCACAGGATGACTTTGCAACAAGGCCTCTTTCTGCACCTCTGTTGGTTCTTTCTGCATTTCTCTTCCTTCTTTCTACACCTTTCTTCCTCTTTCTGGACTTCTGTTGCCTCTTTCTACATTTCTCTTGCTTCTTTCTGCACCTTTCTTCCTCTTTCTGCACATGTCCTACCTCTGTAGGCATAGTTATAAATTAGCATTTAAAAAACCTTAGAAATTAATTGAAAAAACCATAGGTTTCAGGGACGTTATAGTTAGTAATTAGCATTTAAAAAACCTTTGAAATTCACTGAAAAAAACAGGTATCAGGGACGTTATAGTTAGAAATTAGCATTTAAAAAACTTTGAAAGTCACTGAAAAAACCATAGGTTTCAGGGATATTACAGTTAGAAATTAGCATTTAAAACACCTTAGAAATTCACTGAAAAAACCATAGGTTTCAGGGACGTTATAGTTAGAAACTATCATTTAAAAAACTATAGAAATTCACTGAAAAAACCATAGGTTTCAGGGACGTTTAGAAATTAGCATTTAAAAAACCATAGAAATTCACTGAAAAAACCACAGGTTTCAGGGACGTTATAGTTAATTGGACATTTCACTCATACAAAACCAGAGAAATTTGACTGTTATAGTTAGTTGAGCTAACTATAACTCGCGCCCCCGCAATGCACTGCTGATGACGTCACATATTACATCACTCAAGACATGGTCAGTGACATAACTTATGCCATCACTGATGACATCATCCATGTGATCATCTGATGCACCTCCTCACACCCTAATATAACCTTTGATACACCCACTCTAAAATACAGAATGCCATTCTCGAAACCATAGACACACCAATACCAATTAGTACATACCACTCACTAATTCCTAGATCTACACATACATCTAATCACTGACCCATACAGTCACTCATACATGCAGTCACTCATCAATACAGCCACTATCATATGCAGTCATACACCCATACAGACACTCACACACCACCACTCACCCATAGAGTTACTCACACACCTAGTCAGTCATGCAAAGAAGCAATTACACTCCCATTTACACACCTATACAGTTATACACACACCACCTCACTTATTGATACAGATACTAACACATACTTACTCTCTTATACAATCACAGACACAAGCACACACTCATGCATACAGCCACTCTCACAATCACTCACTCTCACATATAGTTAGTTATATACTCCAACACTCACATATACTGCCTTTCATATATGAAGTTACTCACACATAAACCACTAAGACATTCCTTCACTCACCGACACAGCCATACGCACACTCACTCACCCATACAGCCCCTCGTAAATGCACTCATGAACCCATACACCCACTAAATCACCAACTCACACATCCATGGAGGGAGTTACAACACACAGATGCTCACACCCACACAGATGCTCAAGCATCCATATCAACCAATCAATAAGCCATATAGACACTCATGTAGCTAGTCACCAACCCATGCAGCCACTTACACACCAACTGACAGACTGATACAGACATTCACACAGATTAGTCATTCACCCATGCATTAACTAAGACACGTTTAATCACTCACTTATACAGTCAGACACGCACCCACAAAATCATCCATACAGACACTCATACACCCACTCATTCTTCGAATACACCTTGGCGTATATATAGATAACATTCTTAAACTTTTCAGAAATACTCAGTCACTGGATGACATCAGTGATGTCATCAGTGATGTCATTTGAGACGTCATCAGTGATGTCATCAGTGATGTCACTGACCATGTTATGAGTGATGTAATATGTGACATCATCAGCAGTGCATTGCGGGGGCACGAGTTATAGTTAGCTCAACTAACTATAACGGCCGAATTTCTCTGGTTTTGTACGAGTGAAATGTCCAACTAACTATAACGTCCCTGAAACCTGTGTTTTTTTCAGTGAATATATATATATATGTATGTATATATATATATTTTTATATATATATATATATATGTATATATATATATATATATATATATGTACACTTAACTTGCTGCTGGGCCCCGCGTCTCTACTCCTGCTCTAATCGTGGGACAGGAAGCTAGAAAGAACAGCCAGGCTCCCCTGACCAATCACAACGCTGCAATGCAGAGTTGTGATTGGTAGGCACCCATGCTTCCCTGACTAATCAAAACACTGCAATGCAGCATTGTGATTGGTTTTGAGCATCCTGGTTCGATGCCCAACCAGGGAATGGGGGCCTGGGCATGTTCTCCACATAGGCTGTAATGCAGCCTGCATGGAGAACAGGGAAAGTGCGCATGACTGTTTTGGGCAGCCCGATAGTCATTGCGCACCTAGGAGTGGGCAAACCACTTCTCCCCTGCCCTGCTATGATAGCAGAGCAGCCCTGCCCACCTGAAACGGAAACATAAGATGATAATAACTCAAAGTTATTATCATTTTATATTTCCTTTACTTTGCACTGCTCAAAAGCAGTGGAGCGACGCTCCTCCACCATACCGGAGGAGCCGCAACTGGAGCGGCCAATACCATGAAAAAAGGAAGGGAAGGAGGGTGGGTGTGTACAAAGGGGCAACACCACAGACAATGGAAGGGAAGTCGGGCAGTTGGGTCATCGAGGGCGACACCACGGACAAATGAAGGGAAGGAGTGTGGGTGTGTAGGAGGTGGCAACACCACAGGCAGAGAAAGGAGGGAGGGTGATAGGAAGAAGGAGTCAAGGAAGTGCACAAGGAAGCCTGCTGAATAAGAAGCACTCTGATAGAGTGCTTCCACACCAAGAAAAAAGTAGTGCCTTAATGGGAGTGGAGGGATGTAAGTAATGCATGCATGCTCCCGGGTGGCTTGGATAAACACACAAAGAGGAAAGACACCTACAGCAGCTAACCAATGAGAAGCAAAGAAATGAGAGAGAGAATGACGCAAACCCATGAAAGTAATGGGTGGGCACTATGCCCACTATAAGCTAGCAATAGTCTCGAAGAGACAGCGCATGCGCTGCCTAGACAATACCTAAAACTGAGCATGGGCAATAAAAACTGGTAACACTGTAGAGTTCGAACATTGCATGACTTCAACACTTTATAAAAAGAAAATAAATAGAATGTTTTTACCCAAACTGCCCCCTTTTCAAGTTTTCCCATTTGGAAGATAAAAGACAGTAATTGTTTGAGATATTTTCCATCTGTCACTCCTGCTCCCATTCACTCCCCAATAACAGATACCTTGCAGCAGGAATAGATCTAAAGGAAGGACTATTTGTCTTAACGAGGAGGGACACGTTTTGAGAGAGTGAGGGGGTCCCTGATACTTGTCGAATGGAGTCAATTGGAAAGGCATGCGCAACAAGGGCCCTGAAGGTTCTGGGCCTAGAAAGGTCTGCTGGCACAAAGAGAGTAACAACAATGGACTTCACTGTGATGACTCATTCCTATGAGGCATCTTCGGGAGAGAGGCAGTTTCAGAAACTACCACATAATTTTAATGGAGTCCATTCCAGTAAATAAAGGGGCTTAGAGCAGCCCCTCCTCCTCTGTGTGCATTGCAGGGTGGCACTCTCTTTCTTACACAGCTGGGTGTGTATTACACCTGAAGGTTGGACGCCTCGCAGAATTATGTGTATTTTTTTGGGTTTCCTTCTGTTGTCTGACTCACATGCCTGGTATTTGGCGCACGAGACCAAACTGATTCGTTTCTCTCTGTGTTCTCTAAGCAGGCTAGAAGTGAGAACCACACCCGGAGAGAGACCCCAAGCTCCTCAGGAAACTTTGTAAATAAAACCAGGGCTTTGAGTGGGTCGGGCCGCTACCGCCCTCAGACCCAGTGGTAATTAAAACTGACATTGAACCAGACCTTCTATTCTTGTCCTTACCTTCAATGGCAAAAACACTGATCGATTTCTGAATAATTGGATGCAAAAAACGTTAAGATAATTGTAGTAACGAAGGTCCACGCAGGTAGGTTAACTTAAGGTGATTTATTCAAGCAGGTAACAAGTAGTATAACAAGTAGATAGTTATAAAGGAGAGCCCCACCAGGAGCAGCCTGTGTGCTGCTCAGCCCATGCCTAACTGTCACTTCACCTCTCTGAGTCCCAACATTCCGAGGCTCATCAGACTCCAACATTCTATTGTGATCAGAACACAGGCACTGGCTGAGCAGGAGGGTGGAAAATACATTATACTACATATGCAGGATACTACATATCCCTTTTCCTTCCAACAGAAGAACAAATGCAATATATGATAAAATATAACGAGTGAGAACAAGGGACAGAGAGCTAGGAAGGAACAACGGAGTGACAGAGAGAAAGTCAAGGAACAGAACAAGCAAAGCAGAGCAAGGAGATAGATGGGAGAAGACAAGGAGGAGAAGGTAAAGTCTAAGAAGAAAGTAGAAAAAACCCATCCTCAACAACATCGAAATAGAAAGTAAGAGACAGTGAGACGCAAGCGAGGAAATAAGAAATAGCGATAGAGACGTACCAAATGCAACCCCTATGCACACCCACTGGCCAGGCAGGCAAGCAAGGAAAGAAGGACAGGGCACGACGGGAACAGAACTGAAGACATACCCAAGCACAAGGAGAAGAGAAGGAAGAGATTCCTCCTGAACAAGGAAGAACGAGAAGAACACTGCAGAAAGGGAAAGACTGAAGACCCAAGAAGAATAACAGTGAAATGCGTATGGAACAGATTCCAAAGATGAAGAGGAAGTGAACATCAATAGGAAATCTGAACCGGAGAAAACAGAGAGGAAGCGAATGGACACAAACAGTATCACAATACTCCTCCCCATTTCCAAATGGATAATACAAATAAGAATTGAGTGTAACTATGCGTATATGAAACAGCAATGTAACATCATAGAAAATACAAAGGAAATACCAGCCAATGGGACTAAGACCCATGGCCGTCCTCTACTCCTAGGCAGGAGGGAGAGGAGCACTTGAATGGGACAAAAGCCCAAGACATAGCAGGCCATGTAAAGTCAACCCCCATGTAGAGGAAAACAGTACTGCCCTGTGAAGATGGGACTAAGACCCATAAGACGCCCTGTGTGAGGGTGACTATGTAACTGTAAATGGGAATGTGACCCATGAAATTGTGCCCTGTGTGAGGGTGACTGTATAAATGTAAATGGGACTGTGACCCATAAAATGGTGCCCTGTGTAGGGGTACCTTTGTAAGTATGAATGGGACTGTGACCCATGGAACGGTGCCCTGTGTAGGGGTACCTGTGTAAGTGTAAATGGGACTGTGACCCATGGAACAGTGCCCTGAGTTAGTGTGAAAACCGTATATAGCCCATGTAGGCAAATGTGTGAGTGGGCAAATGGGGCTAGAACCCATTGCCTTCCCTGTGTAAGGGTGCGTAAAGTGTAAAATTACACAAGAAAATGCACAATGACCCCCTGTAGGTGAGTGCCCAAAATGCATGAACGCAGAATGTAGGCCATGTAAGCAAGAGTGTAATGTGCAAATGGGGAGAACCCATAGCCATCCCTATGTAGGGAAAAGAAATACGTACAATGTAAGCATGGGAAAAGATCACAGAAACAGCTAAAACAATAAAGCTGTGAACCCAAAGTCCATGAATCTACATGTAGAGTTAACAGTTCTCTAGACAGGAGAAATACAGTGCTTTCAAGAGAAAAAAAATGAAAGATTAAATAAATGCTGTATATACAGCCTAGCACACAAATAGGCATACAACCTGAAACAGATTAACGTTTGCTGGATGTAAAAGTTTTGGGTGTGCGTGTCACCGCAATACTGTGACGCACTCCAACGTTAGAAAGTGGACAAACTTAGAAGAGATAGCAAACAGCAAATATTGTCAACGAACTCCCACGTGGACGGCCAGTTCAAAGAAGTGACAAATGCCGTAGTACAAAATAAGGAAGACTTGCCTCAAACCGGATAAGGTGAGCGTGTCTCTGAAAACTGTCAGTCAGGCGATTCAGAAACGTGAGAAAGTTATAATCGCCAAACGAAGAAAACTAAAAGGACCCATAACTGCGGCAGTACACATTCCTCTATGGGTTTATGTTTCTTCCAAAATTATCCAGCATGGGGCAGAGGTAAGACTGTAGGCATCTTGAGCTACAAATAGAAAGAGCTCCGTAGCGTTTCACCCGATGACGAATGTTAAAAAAAACTGAAAGCACGTAAAAAGGCGTGGTGCCGGGAGGCTCCCGGCGCAACTGGGCGCCAAACAAAGTTACTCAGCCATACCGTGACGAAAGGCGTGTCGTCACAGAGGATGGTGAAGATCTGCACGCGGAATGGAAGTTGAGGTGAGAAGCGCGCGCTAAGTCACACCGTTGGTTTTACCTGACACAGAGCGGCGGTTAAACGGCCATAGGCTCCTTGCCTGAAGTGTGAGAAAATGCAATAAAGAAATGTCTGACTCACCAGCAATGTCCCGTACTAGTGAAAGAGCCACACGTTGGCAGTCTTGATGAAACATGAAAAAAAACAGTGTTACTTGAATGCGGCAATAAGTAAATTGTGAGGAGCTTTAGTCATAAAGAGAGTGAACATCTTGGCGCATACCTCTCCTGACAGACTTCTAGTAAGAGTCAGATGCGCATATCCCACTAGGCGTAGCACAGAAGAAAAACTCTCTGTGGTGAAAACAAGTGAAGAATAGAGCAAAGCGCCAGCAGTGAGCTGCATTGTAAACAGGATACCTTTGCACAGTGACGCTTGCTGATGAAGTTTGTGGGAAAAAGAAGTTCATCACGTCCATGTAGTTCAGCGACCTTGTTGAGGTCAAAGACAAGATCACAGGTGGAAAGATACGAAGACCAAATTACGCAGTGTCGAAGTGCACAAGATCACACAGCGCAGGCAGCAACGTGACTCCATTACATTGCGCATTGTAGTTGTAAATTCACAAGGTCGTAGAATGTGTGCCTGGGAATGGACCAACGTGACTGAGATGAATTGTCTGCCTGTAGACTTGATGTGCTTGAAAGAACAGGCAGTAGATGTTACAAGAGTCCAAAGTACATAATGTAGATGAGCACAGCACGCCTAGGCTAGGGCTGGCCGATGGTGAGGCCACTGGTGGGGCTGAACGGCGTAGTGCTTCATCTTACTTGTGTTGTTGTCTTCTTTTCTTTTTGATGCTTGTTACTCGCTTCTTCTTGTCATAAATGTAGATTGTTGAACACGCTTGTTTCATGTTGGCACCTTTACGTTTCCTTTGGATACCTCCGCTTTTGTACATTGTGGTGGTAGCCACTGTAGTTTCTGTAGATTGCGCCATCTCCAGGTCCACCTGTGTTCGCCAGGTACCTTAGATCCGCTTGTTCCACGTAGGTACGTCACCAACTCGTCGCCAAATTATGTAGTAACGAAGGTCCACGCAGGTAGGTTAACTTAAGGTGATTTATTCAAGCAGGTAACAAGTAGTATAACAAGTAGATAGTTATAAAGGAGAGCCCCACCAGGAGCAGCCTGTGTGCTGCTCAGCCCATGCCTAACTGTCACTTCACCTCGCTGAGTCCCAACATTCCGAGGCTCATCAGACTCCAACATTCTATTGTGATCAGAACACAGGCACTGGCTGAGCAGGAGGGTGGAAAATACATTATACTACATATGCAGGATACTACAATAATCAATGTCCGGTTTATCTGTCACATTTTATTTAATTTTGCATTCCATAGGAGTGTTAACTCTTTCCAGGATGTTTTTATTCATTTGTTTATTAATTTATTCTGTGTAGCATGTTGCTTTTGTATAGTTCCTACTTTGAACTGAGTCTCCTTAGGGTGTTTATAATGGGCCATGCCTGACAGCACCAGAGCGGAGACTGAAGGCAGTGCCAGCTTCTCATAGTGCTCTCAATGGGTCAAAAATGTGTTCGGAATTCATGGTCATCCAATCTTTGGCCACTCTGCAGAGCCTACAGAGCAATGATAATTTATTCCAGTTGCAATTATGATTCTGTGTGAATGTGTGTGAAGGAGGTACACAATTGTCAAAATAATTAAAAGGTGAAAGTAAAAGAAAATGAGATGCGATGATGTGCATTAAGGAGAGAGCGAAAAAAGAGCGTGCTGAAGAGCAAAGGAATGAGGTTTATGCCCCAGGTGACATTTAAATCATACCAGCTTATTTCATGTCACACTTGTTACAATCAGTCAATCAATCAAAAATCAGTAGATTTGTAGAGTGCTACTTGTCAACCTGAAATGACACCATTACTCCACTTATTCTGATTACACGCCATTTATGAGACCCAATAAATTTTACTGTGAGCGCATGGAAAAGCAGAACCCAAGTGCCTGCTATTCACAGTGCTTTTTTTTGCTGCACCTTAAGTCAAAAATTGAAACACGGACTCAGTTTGCACTCAAATATACAGTCAAATGACTGATTTGCTTTTCACATAGTTTTCCTGAAATTTCACACAATCACGTGAAAACAAAATACGTACATTTCACATATCCCTAATGAGGCTTAAGATATGCAGATGGATGAGATGTGGAGAGAAAAAGGACGTCCATGTCTAACATAGAGTGAACATAACAGGAGTGACTGAGACACACTGAAAACCACTAATCCTTCTACAGGCCTCAGTAGTGATTCACAATCTCATGATGTCAGAAATTAAACATTTTCAATAATATGTACCACAAAATCATTGATGTTACTCATTTGTCTTAAACAGCTACCACTGACAAAGCCAATAGTCCTGGCTGGTGTTAGGCGTTTGTCCATTGTTGCTTTATATATTTTATATTTGCACTTTTATATAGAGCACAAACTTGGCCCAATGGCATTGGAGCACTTTATACATGCACCAGATTACTTTACACAAGGTCAGATTCATTTTTCTTCCTTTTAGGCACAGGGAGATTAAGTAATTTGCACAGAATCATAGGATGTTGAGCTGATGCCAGGACTTAAACCTGGTTAACCAGTTCCAAAGTCGGTAATTCTGATCATTAGGCCATGACTCCTTCCCAGTCCCAAAATCCCTACTCCCCATATCTGGATGCAGTAACAGAAAGCTTAGAGAGGAACCAAGATACAGCGCGAGTGGTACACTATGGAAACCACAGAAATTTAGGGGCAGATTTACAAGCCCCTTGCGCCACTTTTGCGTCACTTTTCCCATGTTAAAAGTGACGCAAAAGTGGCATAAAGACTTGTAAATAAGCCTAGAGAGCAGATTACAAGCCTTACGCCACTTTTGCGTCATTTTTAACATTTGAAAAATGACACAAAAGTGGCGCAAGGGGCTTGTAAATCTGCCCTTTAGTTTGTATGTTAATCCATGCGCCTAAGTGCGTAGGCTACGTCCCCTTGTGGCACCCCCAACTTTTGTTTTATCCTACTTAGCCCCTTCCTTGCTCATGACGATTGACGAGCTCAGCTCGTCATGCTGCGCGGTCGGGCTGTGCGCATGACGAGCTGAGCTCGTCACGACCACGCCCACGATTGGAATGTCCAGCACCTGGCTGGAATTCCGCTCGCAGCGAAGGCGTTAAAGCACTAAATTAAAATATTCTAAGAAACTGACCCAGAAAAAAAGTCTTCCTACTGTATAAAAAAGGTAAAGTGTGAATTATCCACATTTGCTATATTTTATAAAGTATTTCAGTGACTTCCGTTTGGAAGAAAAGTTGGCGATTTTCAACCAGGAAATTGAAAGAATAGTTTCATGTTTTTATGAGCTGGATGTGTAACTCCCACTTGCAGGTTTACCTTTTGTGATTCAGCTGGCTCAGTTAGCTCATTCGGGACTGACAAGCCTTTAATGACGAGCACAAAACAACTTGTGTCAGAATGCAAAGGGCAATCGCAAAACAAAAAAAGTCAGGAATGGGGGGTCACTTATGATAGAGGGTATCTTCAAGCTATGATTCGACACCTGGCCAAACAAAGTAAATTGATTTTCAACTATTTTATTAAAGTCAGTTTTAAAGCAGAGCCATGTAGGGAAGGCATCTTAGACACTTTACGCACTTAAACACCTCAAGAAAATTAAACCATTCATTCCCTGTGATGATTTCAAGATTGTGGGGCAATCTCTGTTCCTCTCCCAACTGGACTATGGTAATGCCATTCTCACAGGGACGCTAAAAACTCACTTTGCCCCCCTTAGATGCGACACAACCATTACAACGCAGATGTTACAACGCGTTGCCATTACAACGCGGTTGTTACAACGTAACTACCATTGCATCGCAATGCCATTACAACGCATGGCATTACAATGCATATGCTTTTACAACGCATGCCTTTACAACGAATTTCGTTGTAAAGGCATAAATGGTACAGGCATATGTGTTTTACATGTAAGTATAAGGTTTAGGGTGTGTCTGCGTTTTGGGGTGTAGGGGTATAGATTTTGAGGTGCCAAGGTTATTTTTAGGATTCAGGGTGGATTTTGGTTTTGGGGTACCAAGGGTAATTTTAAGTTTTAGGGTGGGTATGGGTTTTGGGGTTTGCAAGGGTAAATTTAGGGTTTGGGTTTTGGGGTGCTAAGAGTAATTTTAGGGTTCAGGGTGGGTATGGGTTTTGGGGTGACAGGGGTAATTTTAGGGTTCAGGGTGGGTTTTGGTTTTGGGTGCCAGGGGTAATTTTAGCATTCAGGGTAGGTTTGGGTTTTGGGGTGCCAGGTGTAATTTTAGGGTTCAGGGTGGATATGGGTTTTGGGGTGCCAGGGGTATTTTTAGGGTTCAGGGTGTGTTTGGGTTTTGGGGTGCCAGGGGCATTTTAGTGTTTAGGCTGTGTTTGGGTTTTGATGTGCCAGGGGTAATTTTAGGGTTCAGGGAGGGTATGGGTTTTGGGGTGTCAGGGGTAGTTTTAGGGTTCCGGGTGTGTTTGGGTTTTGAGGTGCCAGGGGTAATTTTAGGGTTCAGGGTGGGTTTGGATTTTGGGGTGCCAGGGGTAATTTTAGGGTTTAGGGCATGTTTGGGTTTTGTTGTGCCTGGGGTTATTTTAGGGTTCAGGGTGGGTATGGGTTTTGGGGTGTCAGGGGTAATTTTAGGGTTCCGGGTGTGTTTGGGTTTTGGGGTGCCAGGGGTAATTTTAGGCTTCAGAGTGTTTTGGGTTTTGGGGTGCTAGGGCTAATTTTGGGGTTCATGGTGTGGTTGAGGTTTGGGGTGCCAGGGTTAATTTTGGGGTTCAGGGTGGGCCTGGGGTTTGGGGTGGCAGGGGTAATTATAGGGTTCAGGGTGTGTTTGGGTTTTGGAGTGCCAGGAGTAATTTTAGGGTTTAGGGTGTGTTTGGGTTTTGGGGTGTCAGGGGTTATTTTAGGGTTCAGGGTGGGTTTGGGTTTTGGGGTGCCAGGGGTAATTTTAGGGTTCAGGGTGGGTTTGGATTTTGGGGTGACAGGGGTAATTTTAGGGTTTAGGGCGTGTTTGGGTTTTGATGTGCCTGGGGTTATTTTAGGGTTCAGGGTGGGTATGGGTTTTGGGGTGTCAGGGGTAATTTTAGGGTTCCGGGTGTGTTTGGGTTTTGGGGTGCCAGGGGTCATTTTAGGCTTCAGAGTGTTTTGGGTTTTGGGGTGCTAGGGCTAATTTTGGGGTTCAGGGTGTGTTTGAGGTTTGGGGTGCCAGGGTTAATTTTGGGGTTCAGGGTGGGCCTGGGGTTTGGGGTGGCAGGGGTAATTATAGGGTTCAGGGTGTGTTTGGGTTTTGGAGTGCCAGGAGTAATTTTAGGGTGTAGGGTGTGTTTGGGTTTTGGGGTGTCAGGGGTTATTTTAGGGTTCAGGGTGGGTTTGGGTTTTGGGGTGCCAGGGGTAATTTTAGGGTTCAGGGTGTGTTTGGGTTTCGGGGTGCCAGGGTTAATTTTAGGGTTCAGGGTGGGTATGGGTTTTGGGGTGCCAGGGTTAATTTTAGGGTTCAGGGTGGGTATGGGTTTTGGGGTGCCAGGGGTAATTTTAGGGTTCAGGGTGCGTTTGGGTTTTGGGGCGCTAGGGTACATTTTGGGGTCCAGGGGGGTATGGGTTTTGGTTTGTTTGGGGTAATTTTAGGGTTTAGGGAGTATGGGTACTGGGGTAGTAAGGGTAATTTTAGAAATTTAGGGGGGTATGGGTATTGCGGTAGTAAGGGGAATTTAAGGGTTTTTGAGGGTCCAACAAAAAAAAAAAAATATATATATATATATATATATATATATATAATATAATGTCCCTGAAACCTATGGTTTTTCAGTGAATCCGTCTATCTATCTATCTATCTATCTATCTATCTATCTATCTATCTATATATATATATATATATATATATGTATATATATATATATATATATATACATATATATATATATATATGTATATATATATATATAGATAGATAGATAGATAGATATATTCACTGAAAAACCATAGGTTTCAGGGACGTTATAGTTAGAAATTAGCATTTAAAAAACCTTAGAAATTCACTGGAAAAACCACAGGTTTCAGGGACGTTATAGTTAGTTGGACATTTCACTCGTACAAAACCAGAGAAATTCGGCTGTTATAGTTAGTTGAGCTAACTATAACTTGCGCCCTCGCAATGCACTGCTGATGATGTCACATATTACATCATTCATGACATGGTCAGTGACATCACTGATGACATCTCAAATGACATCACTGAACGGAATTACACCAAATTTGGCAAAAAGGTAGCTCTTGGTTCAGAAAGCGACCTTTTTTTTAATGGTGTAAATCCGTTTAGTAGTTCCTGAGAAATTAAAAAAATATATATATCAATATCTGAGCACCGAGGAGGGTTCACGAACCCTCCCCTACCAAGTATATGCCTTTACCACGCATGCATTCGTGGTTAAGGTATATGCGTGGTAAAAGTTTGTGTTTTAACAACACTTGCGTTGTAACAACTGCGTTGTAATGGCATACAATGTATTTGTATGCGATGTATCGTCATACATTCCCCTTAGATCAGTTATAAACATGGCAGCCCGACAAATTACAGATGTTAAACAGATCGAACACATCACTCCTGCCCTCAAGAGCCTCAACTGGCTTTCCATCGAAGGAAAATGTACTTACAAGACTGCTTGTATCATCCCCAAAGCCCTTCACTCACATACACCCAACTACTTAGAAAACAAGCTTACGAAAGCAGGGATTACTAGATCTTTGAGAAGCTGCAATGCACTTTTGCTCCTACCTCCCAATCTAAAAAAAACATCAACCAAGTCTCACTTTTTTTCTGGAAATGCACCTAGCATATGGAACTCTCTACCTAGCGATCTTCGATGCTTCAAAAAAGAGACTTGAAACTCCTCCTCCTCAACAAATACTTTAACTCTTAGCTTACTGAAATTGTTTAATTATCACTTAAACAGGACTAGACCCTATGTCATAGACAGCTGCTTGTTTGCTTATGCTGTCTATTAGATCCTCTCGAATTGTTTTTCTTTTCTTTGATGTGTACTATAATCTATTGAGTCTCACTTCATATGTTATTGCGTTCTTGATTTACTGTATTCTTTCACGATCCTGTAAAGCGCTCTGATGATACCTTTGGGTCTAGCTATCGCTATTTAAAACTTATAAATAAAACATATATAAACAATTGTCATCATGGGTTCAATATATAAGTCCCTGTTTCAGGGAGAATCGTTGTAATGCTAGACTCAAGTGTGAAATTTAGAGAAGATGGTATTCTGTACCAGAGATTTCATAGAATGGTGGTGTATTTATCATAATGTAGGTATGTAGCTCAGTAATCTGAGCCCCTGCTGCCAGACACCATCCATCTGGAATGTACCATTTAGAATCCTGACAAAGCATTAACATGATTTCTTGCTCCTCGGCAGTAGTGCAAAATGACCCCCTCCTCCTGCAGAATCTGTTGAGGGGCCCCTGAGTCTCCCTCGAGCCAGTGGATGCCAGTGGGGGCCACTTGAATTTATTTATGGGGACCAGTAATTATTTTCCCGCATCAGAAAGGCACCATAGCAAGAGAGGGAAAAAATCAAAGCGGAAAGATGGAAAATGAGAAAGACGGTAAAAACATCACAAAGGGAGAAAGCAGGAAGCTGTAAGAATGAGGTAAAGAGGGAAGGAATTTCTGCTAGTGGATTGAAGAGACCTGAGGTGCTTTGATATTCAGAGCACTGGCATTTAAGTGCAACAGCCATGGGCTTCTGAGCTTTGCTTTGGGCACCAGCACAAGTTAAGCACTGATACTACGCAAATTGTGTGAAAACAGTCCATTAGAAACCTGGTCTTCATAGAGCCTGCTTCCGCGCAGGTAAAGCTTTGAGATGGGGCTCCTGTGAGAGGAATGGATATGTGGTGGGATAAGCAGCTGAGGCCCTCCAATGATGGGATGGTGGCAGCTATTCTGGCATGTTCGCTACTGTGGGGCAGGACCAGTGAAATTAGAGGAAGTTTAGGGATAGATGCATTGCCTCATGACCGTGGGGGCAGGTGCACGAAAGTGTGAGGATGGCAGGTGGTCAGAGGTTGATGCAGACTAGCCAACTCACATAATGCCACAATGTGTCACACAATATCAGCTCCCTTCACACGGTCTCACAGTGAGCTGATATCACACTGTGACAGGAAAGGCGAGCTGAAAACCACTGCTAACAGTAGATTTCCAGCTCATTTTTCAAGGCTTTGAACAGGCACCAGCCTCAGCTAGCTTTTTGTTTTACAAGAGTGGGGTTTAGTGGAGATGGGGAGCACATTGGTACTTCTTTGCATCCTCTAAGGTCCCGCCGCCTTCTCACACAGTGACTTTTTTATTAGTTGGCAGGTCTGGGCCATGGATGTCAAATGTAGGTGGAGCTATGTATGTTTCGGTGACCTGCGGTTGATTCCCGACGGGCTCCGTCGAAGGTGTGTCTGAACCATGGGCTGTGGATGGATATATGGTGGGAAAACATTTACCAGAGAGGGTAGCTGAAATTAAATGCATGGGGGAGTGGGGTTCAAGCATAGGGGCATATTTACAATGTCCCTGTGGTACTTGTGATGCCGTTGGAGTGTCACTTTCATGACACTCTGGAGGCGCAGTTTTCTGGCCCATATTTACAAGGCCACGCAAAACCACCCTGCATGGCTTTTCATGGCCTTGTAAATATGGAGTAAGGCAATGCCTTACTCTGCATGGAAGGGGCGTTCCAAAGGTGTTGTTTTGAGTGTCCCCACGCAACACCCTTGGTTTTTGACACTGCCCCAGATTAACAACATAGCGTAAATCTGGGGCAGTGCCAAAACTAGCACCTTCCCAAAGCAGGCGTAACAAGGAGAAATGTTTACATTTTTCCTCATTTTTAACTCTTTCCACATGTGCTGCATTCTGAAGAACAAAGGAAAATGCCTCCTTTGATTGTTTTTGTGCAAGAAGGTTTCCCTTCCTGGACAAAAACAATTATGCCAACAACACAGGCACCCTTTCACCATGGTGCAAGAGTGCCTGCATTAGCGCTCGGCTGCAGTTTGTGCACCGGCGCTGGCAGAAAGGACAGGAATGTGCTGTATCTTCTAGATGCGGTGGATTCCTGACATTTTCATTTGACGTGGGGTGGTGCAGCTAGAAGGCTTGCGGTGCTGTCCTACGCCAAAATATTGTAAACATGCCCCTTCATATGTATCCACATCTGCCAACCCTGGATTGGAAAAAAGGAGGAATGGAGGCAAAATGTCCTTCTAAACATAAATTCCTCTTTTCAGGCATTGAGGGACGCAAGGAATGAGAGATTCTTATGCCTCCCTTCACTGTCAGGGGCCGGCCATTATAATTGCTTTAATGGTAATTACATTATGGTAATTACAGTGGGTTGCACCTGATAGTGCTCTTCAAAGGAACTATAGCAGCAGGGGAGCTCTTGAGTGACAGTTGCTTTGCTTTGAAGTTCACTGTCTGGAGTCCGGGCAATATATGTACCTAAGTGCAGTTAGTATTAAGTTTGATACAAGGCCAGGCCCCTCACAGTACTTCAAAATGCAACTGTGATTTGGGGATTTTTCCTGCCCATGGAGCAGCGCATCAGCCATAATTCTACTTGGGAGGAAAAAACAGGCTAAAAGACTGCGCTCTGCTTAATTCAAAGGACTTTCACCCACCTCTTGTCACACTGTCTTGTTGCCAAAGCCCCCCTGTTAGCGCTCACCTGTGGGTGTCTTGCGGTTGTCGTCCAATGTCCTGGCCTCTCCCTGCGGCTCTCACTGTGCCAGGGGGCCTGGCTTATATAAGACTGTAACTGATGATGAGGGCCAGTGACAAATAAACAAGGTGCACATTTTCAATAACACGCACACTTGTCATCTCAGACTACCTAGCTGATCAGGTGGGGACGCTAGAAAGACGCTAGAAGGCATCATCATTCCTCTTCTATTTGTGCTTCCCTATCATATGTTTGAACATGTGTTCTTCCACCGCATATCTGGCTCAGTGAAATGGGCATGAGTCTTAACAGCTACCCCCACCACAGGTTCATGCAGGTGTGTCTTCTGGAAAGTAGAAAAGACCATCCAGACTCGTTTTTCTTCCAGTGCTAAATGTAGGAAAGATTCTACAGCAACTGACCTAATTCAGTGCTTAAAGGGTAACTATTTGTTGAAGTTTTCCAGCTAAATTACAAAGGAGAACTAAACCAAAACCTATACTTTAGCATACACCTAAACTGAAACCCTACACCTAACACCTAAACTTAACCGAATAATTTTACATGCTTTGGATTGTCTCTACTTTGTTATATGTAAATTTTGTTTGAATATAATGCCTATGCTTTGTATTAGGTGTTTTGATAAATACCCCGTAGAAAATACTTTTCAAAATATTTTAATCCTAACTTGCAGGCCTTGCTTGTAGTGTGTCAGCACTAGAGGTGCCACATACTGCTCTGACAAAATACTTCAGTGTGATCCTGGAGTGCCCTCAACAGTCCAACCCTGCTATGACTATGGTATTGCAAACTTGTCAAATAAGGTGTGCTAAATCAACCAGGCAGTCCCTTTGTGGCTCACTCCCTAACACACTGGCACACTGTTCCTAACTCATTCACTTACTTATTAGCTCGCCGGCTCCCTCCCTCACTCACTTTCTCATTCCCATACTCACTCCCAAGCTCACTTGCTCACTCACTGATTCACTAATGTATACACTCCATGACATACTGAACGGCAACCCTCGTATTGGGCATGTACTAAACCACATAAAGACACTTTGCATGGCTTTGCGTTGTTAAGTAAATACAAAGTAACACAGCACGGTGCATAGTGCTGCCTTGCAGTACTTTGCATTGGGTAGCTGTTAAATGTGTGAAGCATGGGCGTTCCCATGCCTCCACCCATATATTTTGACACAAAGCAAGATGTACAAAGACTTGTAATCCTGGTATTGTACCAAAATAGTGGGCCAGATGTACGAACGTTTTTTGCGGTCGCAAATGGGAAATCTACCCGTTTGCGAGGGCAAATAAAGGGTCCTGGCATCTACAAACGCTATTTAGCAGTGACTCGCAAAATAGTGTTCGCGACTCTGTATTAGGAAGGGGCGTCCCTTCCTAATAGCGGGTCACAATGAAATGTAGCATTATTTTGCGACTACTTGGTGGTAAGCCACTCGCAAACGGAGTTTGTGAATGGATGCGAAAATATTTTTTAAGAGCAGGCAGTGGTCCCGGGACACTGTTTGCCCTTAAAAAATGAACCAGAAACGTTTCATTTTTCTTTTAAAAATGCAGCCCATTTTCATTACAGGAAAACGGGCTGCATTAAAAAAAAAATATATTGCTTTATTTAAAAAGCAGTCACAGACATGGTCTGCTGACCCCAGCAGGCCAGCATCCCTGGGAGTGCTAGCCATTCCTAATGGGGTCGCAAATTGCACCTGCTTCATGAATATTAATGTGGCATGCAATTTGCAACCCCATTAGGAATCACAAACAGTGTCTGAGACACTGTTGTAAATTCCAATTTGCGAGTCGCAAATTGCGAGTCGCAAAACGACAAAATTTGTGATTCGCAAATTGGAAGGGTCGTACATGTGGCCCAGTGTGCTTACCCGACAGAGGCATAACAAGTAGACGTATCTTTATTTCTCTTTGTTAATTTCTATTTTCAGTGTGCTGCATTCTCCAGCACACATAGAAAGAGGAATATGCTTCTAAGTATTACTCATAATGCAGGCACTTTTGCACTAAGGAACATGGGTGCCTGCGTTGTGTTAGATATGAAAATCCCATTCTTGCTATACACCCGTTCCATATTAGGTTAGCAGTGTGCGGCTAAATAGATACTATTTGTATTCACGTTATGCAACCCACTGAGTTATCCCTGCAACGTGCAAGCTTTAGTTAGCGAGTGTGACTCCATTTTGTATTTCGGAATCCCTATTAGGCTGTGCCTGATCTAGGCCTCATTATTTGTATTGCTTGCCTCAGCAGAACACTGTATTTAGTTATTATTTTCTTCTCTGGTCAATGCTGCTTCCTGACTTACTAATGAATAGACCATTCTGCCCTCACATACCTATCCGAGTGTGTAGTTCTGCTCCCACATTAGGAGACGCTGAGACCCAGCACGGTAACCTTGGATTTGTGATAAGCCTGTACCCATCTGGCAGGTGGTAGCCATCCTTCTGTGCCTCCTTTGTTCATGTTCAGCCTAAGCCGGTAACTTTCCACTGTGGGCGTGGTTGGAGGCTGTTGGGAGAAATGATTATGCGTTGCAGACTGTTGGGGGGCCAGTCCCTCAGCAGACATCTTAGGGTGCAGGTCAGATTGGACTCCTCTGCAGAGTATTGCTAATAAAAGATTGTTTGTATTCTCTACTGTCTGACCGACTCTTCATTCTTGGGAAGGCATAGCAGGTGGTTGTAAGTAACCCGAGTGGCCCCTAAGGGCCACTTCCTTCAGTTGGCGCCCGAACAGGGACCCCGCAAGGTGACCCGACTCACCCGCAATCGGGTTGTAGGGTCGGGGTGGCGTCCGGTCGCTCGGGCGGATCGGGGTACCCCAAACAATCAAGCTTCATTCTCGCAGCTGCCCCGCCCATCTGATCAGGCGACTCCTCGTCTAGTGGTCACCGGCTGGGGTCCTGAGAAGGCGAAACCTTGGAGTTGACCCTTTGGTCCGAAGAGTCGGCAGTGGAGAATAACTTGACTCGACCTGTGTGCACCAGGTGAGTGATTTGATTCTTGGAAAAATTGTGCCATTCTTGAACGGCACAAGCCTACTGACTATGTCCTGGTACAGTCCCCGGACTGTCTTGGTGCTGTTTTCGGACTGCCTTGCTTGAACGGCACGAGCGGACAGGCTGTGTCTTGGTACGATCTTCGGGCTGTCTTCTTGAACTTGGTGGATTTGTGGACCCTTTTAAAAGACACAGAGTGTTTGTGAACAATCTGCCAGGCCAACTGGTAATTTGGTCTACGCTTGAAAAGGTCTGGGGCTAGAGCCTGTCGTCTTGAACTTGGTACATTCTCTGGACTGTCTTCTTGAACTTGGTACAGTCTCTGGACTGTCTTCTTGAACTTGGTACAGTCTCTGAACTGTCTGCTTGAACTTGGTACAGTCTCTGGACTGTCTTCTTGAACCTGATGCAGTCTCCGGGCTGACTTGTGGTTTGATTGTGGTGTTTGGGTGCTATGAGGTTTGTGGACCGAAGTCGGTGGTGGTGCTTGTGAAATGCTTGTTTGAGTGAGTAGCGACTGTGCTCTTCGTGTGGAGGTAAGGATGCCTTGCCTCAGCGAGCTGTGTTGTGTGGGTTTTTTGTTTGACACGGTCTCTGGACCGTCTTTGGGAAAAGTACTTGCAATTCCTTTGCCAGGCAAAATGATGAGGGTGGCCCCTTCTTGAAAAGGTCTGGAATTAGCTTAATTTGGTCTCTTGTTGTTGTTGTACTCTGCAGATGCCCATTGGAGGGAGGTTAGCTGGTGCCTCCTGACGACACTCTAAATTTTGAAGAATGGAAAAAATAATAAATAAATAAAAATATGGTTTGAACAGAAATACTAGCAAGAATGTACATTTGTTTTGACATAAGAAGAGTACAACATGAGAAAAATGTAAGGAAGGGATGTGCATTTAAATTGAAAACAGTGTTGTGACGATTCAAGGTAATGTGTATTTATGCTGAACAGACACGCATTCTAAGGGTGCAGTAGGAGAGGTGAAATACATGCTCGTAATTCAGTAGCGCTGAATGTGGTCGGTCTCTCCATGAAAGGGGGGGGCAGTAGTTCTGGAAAGGGAAAAAGGGAGCAGTGTGTCGGTACTTAGAGCTTTCCAGCTTCAGACACGAACTGCATTCTGAAAATTGGCACGTAGAAAGTCGGTGCAATGCTCAGAAGTTAATCTATGATTGATTTGAGTGAGTGTGTTTCATTTGGATTTGCCCACAATAGAACGTGTATTTAATTTGGAAAAAGTGTTTCAAGCACTCCAGGCAGTGTGTCTTTATGCTGAATAAAAGGATTTTCAAAGTTGAAAAACATAGCCTGTGAATTCAGTGTGTGGCAGGCTTGCTATGGCCTTCGGTGAGATAAGGAAGGAATTCCCAAGGAGGGGGCTCATCGAGCAGATAGACTCAGAGCAGCAGATTAGAGAAGAGAGACGCTGGGGAGAGAGTTCTGTGAAGCCAGAGAGGAAGGTGGGGGCCATGCCCAGCTCCTGACACAGACAGGCAGAGATGCACAGCGCAGAGCCAGACTTTCCTGAAGGGCAGCGTGCCAGCAAAAGATGTTAATTGGGAACAGATTAAAAGAACAACACAGGAGCTAAAAATAATTGGTTCATGAGTTTTGTGAAAGTGTGTATCTAGAGTTTCCACAACACTGTGGGATAGAATATCCCGGAGCCGGTGGCATGAGATTCTTTGTGACTCAGTTGCTTATTGGATTAATGTTCTCTGCTCAGATTAGGGTGCACGTACAGTAAATATTGGTTTGTTTTCAAAGAAAGTTGATAGATGGTATTCTGAAGGATGAGGGTACTATAGTGTTGGATAGGGAATGAAGTAGAAAGAGTTAAAATATATATATATATATATATGATGGTACAGAGAGGGTTTGCTCAGAAAAATTGTTTGCAGGGAATGAAAAGTGAGTTAAAATGCGTTTTTTCATAAGCGCAAATAAAGGTGCAATATCAAAGCTCTTGGGGTTTTAAAAGGAGAAATTACAAAATAAGTTTTAGAAAGGGTTGCAGCAACAATTGTTTGTGACTCAGGCCTGACAAGAAAAGATTTGTTTTGTGAATTAAAAGGAATAGATTTCCTTTTTCTGTTACGTATTTAACATAGCACAGTGTTATGAGTGTTTTGGTGGGTGTTTCAGACGCATTAGTTGCAGCATATGTTTTGCGCTCTCTTGCTCTGATTATTGGTCCTTTTTAAGGTGGATTTTCCATTTTAGTTAATGTCTAATTGTAGTGAGCATGTGATGGGTTTGGCATCCTACTATTACTGCTCTCAGGCAGGTGAATGTGTGATGACGGTCCTTAATGTAAGTAGTGAATGGTGTTTGCCCCCCCCCCCGAGTTTTGTGAATGTGCCATCCACTTTGTGGGTAACAGGCGATGTAGATTGTGTTTACAATTCTGTGATTGGTTGGTGTGAAGTTCATGAAAAAGTGGTTTTCCTACATCCTGCTGTTCTAGCCATTGCTATGCCTTTGCTAATGGTTCCTTCTGCTGCTCAATGTTTTTCTATCACTGATCTAAAATACATTCTTTGGCGGTACAATTTATTTCAATAACCGGCCTTTGTCCGGATTCACATTGAATGGTAGGAGTCATAGGCTCTGCTGCGCTTCTTAGGACTATGCAGAAAGACAGAGCATCTATAAATAGGTTTTAAAAAAGGTAGTTACTTGTTTATTGTTTCAGACACGCAGCAAAGTTGTAGGGTCAGTACAGTTGCATGGTGTTAGACATGGCATCCTTGGCGTGGTTTCCCCTGACCTTTTTCCTCTACCTCCTATGTTTGATGCTGTGCTGGTTTTTGTTTTTGCTAGCTTAGATGCTGGGGGTATTTTGCCACTGCTGATCAGTGTCACAGTGCAAGTGCTTTCTGTGTAAATTGATATTGGGCTTGGTTCTTCCTGCTTTGCGTATTCTGTTTGCAAGTAGATCCCTAGTGAAGGGCACTGGGTGTGCCAGGGCTGGTGGATCGGGTGCTACCGGTGGGCTTGCGGTGTTGATTGTGTCGCTCGCATGAGTGGCCCGGCATGGACGTCTCGAGCCTGCCACCGCAGTGTCTGTGCACAGTTTGTCCATAGGGCACCCTTATGGTGGGCCCAAGGCCCCGCCCCCTGGGTGGGGAGCGGTGTATGTGAGGAGTGGGGTATGTGCTGATGTGTGCTGGTGTGTGTGGCGTGTCCTGGTGGTGAAAAGATACCATTCTCCTTTTTCACTATTGAAGGGCTGTCCTGCTGATAGGACGGAATGGGGAATTTTTGTAACATTTTACGAGTATATCCTTCATAGGGATAAGATAGAAAATAGGAATGAGCTCAGAATTTGATAATAATTTTTTTAGTAAGTATAGTTTTTAAAGTCTGTGTTTGACAACAGCACTTTTAGGAAGCAGATATTTTCTTGTCCAACTTTTCTGTGCGTTTCTGTCTTTTTGTGGATTGTCTTGTTTCAGGGTGACAGAGGAAGAGGATGTGCATTTGGTGTAGTGTCCTTTTGTGGTGTCTTCACTGTGTTACTGTGAGTGTTGGTACGAATGCTTGTACATTGCCTTTTGGATGAGCTTGTCTGCTCGTGCCAAGCTACTAAGGGGGGTGAGTAGGGGTTATCTAAAGTGTGTATTCCCCTTACGCTGACTGGAGGGAAGGTTCCCTGTTTGAACAAAGGTACCTACCTTTGCCCACTAAAGACACTCGTTTTTTTTAACAAATTGTTCTTATATTTAGTTTTGACTGACCGGGGAGTTTGTTTTTCTTTAAAGTGGTAAGTATTTTCGACAGGAGGTCACCTGTTTAGGTCACCTACTGTCGAAGGGGGGTAGGAGATAAGCTCCATGGAGACTAGGGGACTAACATATTAAATGAGGTGCATGGGGTGCATGAGCCTTAACTCTGAATGCCTAACACTTGAAACTGTGTTTTTCTTCTTTGGCTTCTGTGCTTGGTACATAGATTGTTGTATGCTGTTTTGTGTTGTAAGTACGCAAGACGGCTTGTTGTGCGCTTTCTGTCTTTTGAGCCCTCCCGAGCTGTCTAGGAACGGTTATGACGGTGGCCATTTCCATAAGACAATCGGTTGGGCTCGCTTTAGCCACTCATTTCACAGGATGCTGTGAACATGCTTTTGAATAAATAAGGACACAGCACCTCGCCAGTGCACGTCTATTTGGCTATAAAATAACACTTTTTGAAAGAATTGTCATGATTAGGAAAATGTGTCACCTTGAAGTCCGCCATGTTACTGCCCCTCCTTTCTGTACATTGGTGGAATTGGAATTGAGATGGAGATGAAAGGACGGGTAGACTAGACTGATGTTCCCTTACCTGATTCTTAAGGGGAACTATATGTCGGTGGCTTTCGTTTGAATACCCAGGTGGCACCACCATTATTGCTTATGATACCGCAACACTACATACAGTTGTAGAGACATCACAAATCCTCTATTAGTTAGCCTGAGTAACTGGGTTGCAACAGATGATGTGGGAAAAAACAATGCGTTTGCAGAAAATGATTAAAATGAAATAAAGGAATGTTTGTAGCAGGCCCTGCTGGGTGGGTGCTGAAGTCAAGATGTCTAAGTTGAAAGTAATACAGCAAACAAATGATGGACGGAATGCTGACAATGCAAACATTCTCCCCCAGTCAAAAGATCTGGGTTAAATCCATTGTTCTTTTGCCCACTACGCCACCCCAGTTTGGACCCAGCCATATGCAAATCAGTCTTGACCCTGTGCCCCATGGGAACAGTCCAGACCGAACTGCCAGGCCAGGTCCTCCCTGGACCGGAAACAAGCCTACTGGGACGGGTTTCAGGGTATGTCACCCTTCTTCACCCAGGCTAGCTTGAATCCAGTGGCACAGTGAGCAAGGGACCCACGTCTGGGCATACCCATCCCACTTAGGGCGAAAAGTGTTACAGCAAACAAATGATGGACGGAATGCTGACAATGCAAACATTCTCCCCCAGTCAAAAGATCTGGGTTAAATCCATCGTTCTTTTGCCCACTACGCCACCCCAGTTTGGACCCAGCCATAAGCAAATCAGTCTTGACCCTGTGCCCCATGGGAACAGTCCAGACCGAACTGCCAGGCCTGGTCCTCCCTGGACCGGAAACAAGCATCCTGGGACCGGTTTCAGGGTATGTCACCCTTCTTCAGCCAGGCTAGCTTGAATCCAGTGGCACAGTGAGCAAGGGACCCACGTCTGGGCATACCCATCCCACTTAGGAGCGAAAAGTGTTACAGCAAACAAATGATGGACGGAATGCTGACAATGCAAACATTCTCCCCCAGTCAAAAGATCTGGGTTAAATCCATCGTTCTTTTGCCCACTACGCCACCCCAGTTTGGACCCAGCCATATGCAAACAGTTGTAGAGACATCACAAATCCTCTATTAGTTAGCCTGAGTAACTGGGTTGCAACAGATGATGTGGGAAAGAACAATGCGTTTGCAGAAAATGATTAAAATGAAATAAAGGAATGTTTGTAGCAGGCCCTGCTGGGTGGGTGCTGAAGTCAAGATGTCTAAGTTGAAAGTAAGGCACATTGTCAGGATGAGACATTGCTCAGCCCGTGTACTGTATGGTGCACATGATGCACATTACTAGGAAGGGTACCTGTATGCCCCCCAATAATTTTGCACTACACATTTTCTTTTTTGAGGTTCTTCAGATGAATAATATAGGAATGGACAGATGCAACGTCCAAACTATGTCCAAATTGTTCTTTCAGAGCTTAGTGAATGAATTAAGGCTTACCCCATTACTTGGTGTTGGGAGAGAAAAATAAATTGTATAACGTTTTATCCTTGCCAGTTAATTAAAACTCTGCATTCTACCCACTAATAGGTCCGGGACACCCTGCAGTCATAGAAAGAGGGGCCCCGGACGTGATGCACAGCCTGGCGGCTTGTTATGGAACATCCATGAATATGATTGAGGCAGAGCTGCAGAGCAAAGAAGTGCTGGACGAGGCAGTACCACCGAAAAACAAAACAGAGAGAGGGGCTATCCAGGATCCCCAGCCCTTTGGTCCACCTGTGCTTGAGTCCTAGCCTATTGAGCCTAGCCTGTGGGCTCGCCTATGTTTGAGTCTCTGTCACCTGGTCCTCTTGAGTCAGACCCCATTTTTCCTTGACCCCCCCTGTGCCCAGAGTATTGAGGCACAATTTTCACCCCGATGGAAGGACAGTGCACCAGAGGGAAAGTTGAATGAGTAGGGATGGACTTCATGGATGAAGAGTAGGGTGCAGGTACCCTGTCTAAGGTACCAGCGATAGAGTAGGGAAAAAGAGATTGGTGCACTGGCCTGGACATTGGACAGGATTAGGTGAGGGTGTCCTCCAAGGAGGGAGGGTGACCTATCCTGAGTGAAGAGGATTTTTCCAGAAAGAGCTAGACGAGTAGCTCCACCGCCGGTGCTCAACAGCGCCTACGCCAGATGAACAATAGGAGCCTACCAGTGATGGCTCTCTGAAAGACACTGGAAAGAAGAGTTTTGCCCACCCTCCTGTTCCCTGGCTACCAATTCCATTGTGTTGCATTTCTCTCCCAATCACCATGTATCCGTTTGGTCACCCACTTGATGAGGAAAATAGCCCTTTTGCACCTCCCTGTTCAGAGCGGGGCTAGTACATGGAAAGTACAAGTTGCATCCATACTTGTTATTGTGTTAATAATAGTGTTAGGAACATCCTACTCCCTGAATGAGAAGTATCCTGTGCATTCCCAAGTTCATACAGCACCAGTTTCTCTTGCCAACATGTTTATTACTTTGGCTCCTCGCACAGAGGAGCATCGGAGGACATAAAGTGATAATACAAGTGCTCAGATTGGTGTACCTTCAATTCCGTTCTCCAGTCCTAGATGATGCATTTAGTGATTTTCGCACTACAAAAGAATGTGTACATTGGGCAGAGGCCTGTCATGATAGTTAATATGACAGTTCGTTTGCGTATACAGGGGCGGGGGAGATTAAGATGGGTGAGAACATATGACTTCATTTACAGACTGAACATGACATTAGGCCAGTCCTAGATCCTGCCTTATAATGTTTGCTTTGCCTGTGGATCACAAGTTCATACTTAGCATCCGGGGGGGGGATGGTTTGCAAATGCTGTTTTTTCTTTTCTCTTTTCCCCACTGTATTTGCTGCCCCATTTACGTATTGCACCTACCCTCCAGTAGCGGTCGGTGGTGGGAGTGCCGCCGAGCGCTGACGTGGGGCGGGGGAGGGGCAGTGTGGGGGGTAGTAAACTACGGATTTCGAGCGATTACAGGTAAGTACACATATAAATAAATAAATAAATAAATAAAACGAATTTAGTTTCTCGCGCTGCATCGCCAAATGTGATGCAGCGCGAGAAACGAAATTCGTCAGCGCCCGGCGCGCTCCCACCACCGACCGCTACTGCTACCCTCAGGTACAATGTAAAACCATGTGACACGACATATAGGCCCTTGTATGCACTGTCTCCCAGTTTGTTGCATCTACTTACTGCGTAAGTACATTAACTGCTAAGGAAAGGAAATCCATGCAATACAAATGCTAAGATCATGTTTCAGAAGGAGATAGAAGGGTTGATGAGCGTTGATGTAGATATCTTTTAAGTCAACACGTCTCTTATAGTTTCCCTGCTTAATAACAAACATTTGAATAGTTCTGATACAGTCTGATTATGACGCCGTGTTGGAGTATATTATAGTACACCAGGAGTATACAACTAACCCTGGGCGTAGTTTGCATAGTAGCACTACACAACTACGCTGCGTAATGCGTAGCTGTGTGCTTGTCTGCACTGTACAATAATTGCCATCTTGCACAGTGCAAATTATGATAAAATAAGTATCTCTGTCTTTATATGCTAAAATGCATATAGTCATTTCACAAAAGTGAAAACAATAAATTAACACGCAGTGAGAGAGGTGATGAGTTTGGGATCCTCCCTAACCTAGTGAGAGAACCAAGCAGATGCCTTGAAAACAAAAAGCACATCTTGTTGAACGATTCGGTGGTGGTCCCATCCTCTTAGGACCACCCAAGCACAGTTATTGGCAAAAATACAATCCCAACCAAAGGCCCTGCAAAGCATTATGGGACGAGATTAGCAGTGGGCAGTGAATATTATAGTATCCAATATCAAAATAATTCTACAAAGAGCTGCAGTTCAACTAGTCGTTACTAGATGTCCCTCACGAGTCAAATGCAAAAGCATTGAAATTATTATTACATCAAGCTGCAGTTCCACTAGTTGTTACTAGATGTCCCTCACGAGTCAAATGCAAAAGATTCATGAAAGGGTTTCAATGCTTTTGCATTTGACTCGTGAGGACATCTAGTAACGACTAGTGGAACTGCAGCTTGATGTAATAATTTCAATGCTTTTGCATTTGACTCGTGAGGGACATCTAGTAATGACTAGTTGAACTGCAGCTCTTGTAGAATTATTTTGATATTGGACACTATAATATTCACTGCCCACTGCTAATCTCGTCCCATAATGCTTACAGGGCCTTTGGTTGAGATTGTATTTTTGCCCATAACTGTGCTTGGAGTGGTCCTAGGAGGAAGGACCACCACTGAATCGTTCAGCATGATATGCTCTTTGTGTTCAAGGCATCTGCTTGGTCCTCCCCCTAGGATAGGGGGGACCCCAAAATCATCACCTCTCTCATTGCCTAATATTTTCTTTGTCAAAGTTCACTTTTGTGTATTGGTTATGTGCTTTTTAGTATGTAAAATTGCTTTATCAAAGCATTTGTATGTGTTGATGATTTTGCTGCTACGCTACGTGTTTAAGTACAGTTTTTGCACTGGGATACGTGCAAAGTGCGTAGTAGTGCAAACTATGCATGCTTCGTGAGCGTAGCATAGTGATTTTCAGAGATTCAATGTGACTGAATACTTAAAATATTTACGTGATAATAAAGTCTTTACTATGATGATGCAAAAGATACAGGATATGTTGTTGATACCTGTAGGTATTTTTGAATACTAAAGAGATTTTGATATACCTGTGCTGCCTTGTTTCCCTTTGCTGCAACCTGAGTGATTATGCATTTTCTTTCTCTCCTGCTAGAGTTGTAAAGACCCTACAGGCTAGCCTCAATAAAGCATTTAGCCACCCATGCTAAAAGGAGGGTCTGTTAGATTTGAAAATCCCATTCTTGCTTTACACCCGTTCCATATTAGGTTAGCAGTGTGCGGCTAAATAGATACTATTTGTATTCACGTTATGCAACCCACTGAGTTATCCCTGCAACGTGCAAGCTTTAGTTAGCGAGTGTGACTCCATTTTGTATTTCGTAATCCCTATTAGGCTGTGCCTGAACTAGGCCTCATTATTTGTATTGCTTGCCTCAGCAGAACACTGTATTTAGTTATTATTTTCTTCTCTGTTCAAGGCTGCTTCCTGACTTACTAATGAATAGACCATTCTGCCCTCACATACCTATCTGAGTGTGTAGTTCTGCTCCCACGTTAGGAGACGCTGAGACCCAGCACGGTAACCTTGGATTTGTGATAAGCCTTTACCCATCTGGCAGGTGGTAGCCATCCTTCTGTGCCTCATTTGTTCATGTTCAGCCTAAGCTGGTAACTTTCCACTGTGGGCATGGTTGGAGGCTCTTGGGAGGAACGATTATGCGTTGCAGACTGTTGGGGGGCCAGTCCCTCGGCAGACATCTTAGGGTGCAGGTCAGATTGGACTCCTCTGCAGAGTATTGCTAATAAAAGCTTGTTTGTATTCTCTACTGTCTGACTGACTCTTCATTCTTGGGAAGGCCTAGCAGGTGGTTGTAAGTAACCCAAGTGGCTCCTAAGGGCCACTTCCTTCAGTTGGCACTGGACTGCACACAGAGCGCCAGCCCAAGGAGAGAGCAAAAATGCTCAATTTCTTTGAATGTATGGAGCATTTCAGCTCTCTCCCTTTCACACAATGTGGCACAGTAAGTTCCCTTTCTGCGCTGCATCGCATGAAATAATAGTAAATGTGCCCCCTAAGTGTCTTGTGGACGTGAGGGCTTGAAAGAATTTCTCAAATTCTGTGAGCGATCTTGTTGCTCTTTCTCTTACATGCGGCTGAAGAATCCAGTGTCTTATTTGAAGACCATGGAATTATTCCCCTTCTGGGATGCCATATGTTATCTTGTTATGTTCAAATGAGCAGGGTTCCCCTTTGTAAAAAAAATTCACAACCTAAAACAGCCCTGAGATTTCTAGTGCCTATGCTGGCTTCTGTTTAACCATGGCATGAAATCTGTGAATTCAATGATGGGAACTTGAGGGGAGGGTTAGGTGGATAGTTTTTGATAGCATAATAGGCTATCCCAGGTTTCAAGAATTGCCCTTGTCATAGGCAGCACATATAGGTTCTGCAATGCTATTTTTTTAGGTCCCAGAGTACATTCCACTAGGGAGGAAGCTTTAAGATTCTGGTTTATAACTCACAAAAATGTGTCCGCTTCCCCACATAGTAGTAACAAAAACTCCTAGGCAATGTCAATAAAGCAAACAATATACACAGTATCTATAACATAAAGAAAACCAAGGAAGACAGAAAAAATATGTTCAAAGTTGTTACCATTTTAATAATTTCTTCTCATATAGTCTAAACAAATGATATTTATACAAAACATTTAAAAAATGAAACACAATATGTAACACATCACTTTTAATCAATAGATATAAATAAAGGGTTAAAAAGTGGCAATATCTTTATTAACTCGACGCGCGTTACGGCGTATACAACGCCTTCTTCAGGAAAGCCACACAAATATCTAAAAAGAAAAAAGAAAAAAGAGAACATACTCAGATTTCACAAATGGTCAACCGTATCGTACCATGTTTTCTCAAGAAAAACATCTATTTAAACAATTCGTATCTCTTTTTACATATATCTTAAAAAACATAATGTGTATCAGTAGCAACAATCTATGTACATAATCTGACGGTCTTCCTATGTATCATACATTACAATTTTATATTTATCTATGGTGCTATATCTGAGTGCTCAAAACTGAACCTTAATGAAAGAGGCCTATTAGATAGTAAAGGCCTGTAACATTATATAGTTAAGAAACAATAAGATAGAAAATAAGTAGCCAATCACTCACAGATCCTGTTTCAAATTAGTTCCTAGTGATTAAAACCTGCAACTCCATAGTTGGTGGATGTTCTTGATTCTAATAAATGGCTGAAAAAGTTGTGTATGTGTCACCATTATTATGGACCTATATAATGGGGTCTAATCATCATTAATGTACATGGTAGCTGCTGTTTGTATATGTTATCTGTATAGTTCCATTTTATCGAGATTTTAACTCGTGAATTATGCAATTGAAACCAATAAGTTAATGTTAACAATTCAATAAGATCATAAAGAGATTGTTTGGTACCAGTGTGAGTAACCATCATGCTCAAAAATTTGGACTGATATTAGCGGACCGATAAACTGAGACTGGTTATAAAAATCAAAGTACCTAACATTAATCTATCCCAATAGATGTTGATTCAGGGCTATTATACATGTTCATTGAAAACGGATAAAGCACAATGACGAAAAGGAATTACCTGTTAAAAATGTGGTGCACCGAATGTGCAACGATGTCTTATTAATATTAAAATCAACGATTTCACGAAAAAATCGGATGTCTACAAAAAAGAATGAGAAACAACTATTTTTAAAAGTAAATTGATTAAAAAGAGATAAAGATATCCCTAACATAGATATAACTGTGAGTTTCCATAATCTTATGATCTAAAGAGAATTTTTAAGACCAATACCTGGTTATCAAACAAGCCTCATGTAGGTATATTTGAAAAGCGACCTGGTCCCGCTAAATGTTAAAATCAGTAATATGGTATTCTGGAGAGCCTCTGAAAAAACAATACACAATCTATTGTCAAAACGGAGACCTTATAAGAGAAAACAAGGGGGAGTATACATTAATAATCGGAGTAACAGTGAACCCCGTAGTTACCTTGCGATGGAAGAGATTCAACGAAGAAACTGGAACAAGCGCTAGATATGCGATAGTGTTCCAAATATGTAGCTCAATAGGCATGCACAGTAAAGGACTTGTCTAAAAAGGAATGTAACAAAATATATCTATGAGCGTGTAAAACTACAGCTTCAGAGTCAAGCAAGGTCCCTATAACTACAAATTAATATGTACCTGATAAAAGGAGGCTCCAGGTAGGACCAGGCTGAGGATGGCTGCCGATGTTGCCTTCGGAAAAAAGTATCAAATGTGTTGGTGCCATTCTACACATTATATGCTCTATGGCTGGTCACATGATAATCATGTGATTCTAAAAAGTGTCATATGACCGAAGTGATGATGGTCAGAGAAAACAGACTGAAGTGATGATGGTCAGAGAAAACAGACTATATTGAAAAACAAAGAAACTTTATTGTTCTGTCCGACAAGATTTCGAAAACATATCAAACTGCTTGGTTTTATAAATGTCAATTACGATAATAACCTTGTATCATATTAAAAACCTACTAGCCAGATGTATATTATATAATAATGAGTGATATATAATAAGTAGGCAATTAAAAATATAATACCCAAAGCCTTGTCCGAGTGTAAAATCAACAAAACTAAATGAGAGTTAGATTCAAAGGAAATGTCTAATATTGAACGATGTTCTGAAGATGTCAACGTATCAAATTTGACTAGCATCTCCATAAATGTTTGTATTAATTAAAGACGCAAAGGTCTAAATAACTTATATTAGGTTCAGTGTACCAAACAACCTGTTTTAAGATGCGATACCCACTCAGGTTATGGCATTCTCCCAGGGTATTTCACTATTCAGGCCATTCCTGAAAGTGTTAAGAGTAAAAATCCCAAAACTTCTCGTTTTTTACGTATTTTGAGACCCCTTTATTATCGGGAGTCCTGATTCTTTCCAAGATTCTCCAATGGATGTCTTCTGGTTTATGGTTCATATCAATGAAATGTTTAACTAAGGGCGCTGTAATTTTGGCTGTTCTGACTGCAGAGCGGTGTTCAGAAATACGGGTTTGGATTGCTCTCGAAGTCTCACCTACATAGCCAAGGTTGCAGGGACAGCGAATTAAATATACAGTATTGTTTGTTTTACAGTTCCACATCTCAGTAGCTTCAATAGATACCCCATTGTGGACCAGAGTATCACCTATAATGATGGACTCACAAGATTTGCAAGAGGAGCATTTCATAGTACCTTTAATAGGCAAATTGCCATTAATGGATTTTTGAATGAACATAGGTCTATTGATCTTGTTAGTAAACCGTGACCGAACAAAGAAATCTTTGATATTTCTGTTTCGCCGATGGGCGAATAAAGGTTTGGTCAATGTACAACTATCTGGATTGCTATTAAGAATGTGCCAGTTACTATTGATGATCTGTTTGACTTTAGTATCCATCGTGGAGTGTCTGGTGACACATACCAGTGGAATGTTACTATTGTTCACTTTAGGGGTCAGTAAATGGTCCCGGTCGTAAAACCTGGCACGTTTGTAGGAATCCCTCACCAACCGGTGAGGGTATCCTCTGTCTAAAAACTTCTTCCTCATTGTAATGGCTTGTTTATCAAAATCTGTCAAGTTCGTGCAGTTTCTACGCACTCTTAGAAATTGGGAAAACGGAATACTTTGCTTTTGGTTGCGGGGGTGATAACTATTGAAATGCAACAGCGTATTCCTAGCAGTGGGCTTCACAAAAGATCTACTTCCAAGTGGACCAAAGAATGCCTAATTATGATATCAAGAAACTCTACTTTCTCAGTATCTATGTGTGCAGTAAATTTCAGATTCGAGTCTGTAGCATTGAGCCATTCCAAAAATTCTGTGAGCGAATCTCTCCCACCAGTCCAGACAAAAAAGATATCATCTATGTATCTGGACCAGTGGGAGATAGATTCAAAAAAAGGAGCAATCTCATTGTATATGAATTTGGTTTCAAAGGCAGCCATATAAATATTCGCAATGGAGGGCGCCACAGATGCACCCATACTTACGCCTTTGGTTTGACGATACAAGGTCTCATTAAATTCAAAGATGTTTTCGGTTAATACTATATTCAGGCATATAGTAAAGGCCTGTAACATTATATAGTATTAAACAATAAGATAGAAAATAAGTAGCCAATCACTCACAGATCCTGTTTCAAATGAGTTCCTAGTGATTAAAACCTGCAACTCCATAGTTGGTGGATGTTCTTGATTCTAATAAATGGCTGAAAAAAATGTGTATGTGTCACCATTATTATGGACCTATATAATGGGGTCTAATCATCATTAATGTACACGGTAGCTGCTGTTTGTATATGTAATCTGTATAGTTCCATTTTTTAAAAGAAATTTATCGAGATTTCCACTCGTGAATTATGCAATTGAAACCAATAAGTTAATGTTAATAATTCAATAAGATCATAAAGAGA